>OY829331.1:0-285000 GCA_963691655.1 Toxonevra muliebris | reverse complement strand
AATGCACCGTATTAAGGCCAGTATGCTGCCGGCATAAAACGTTGATTAACGCTTTATGATTTCCACCAGCACCAGTTGCAGAACTAATAAATCCCGCCATACATCTTACTAAACAAAGCCAAATTTACAAACAAACAAACTCTACTTATAAGTAACTTACTAACAAAAATATTGAAAACTAATAGATAAAATAAAATTATAAAAAATTGCTCTGAGATGCAATTTGGGGTTCAGCATTTTCAACAAAATTAATGAGATCATCAGAATTCTTGATTGCAACAGCTTCAGCACCTTTACGTAAACGGACATACACAGTGCCACGTAAAGTAAAAACATTGAATATTTTGTTCTTCCTTTTTAGTGAGACTGCAGTTTGTATACACTTTCTGCCTTCAATAGGTAAGCTTTCATGGAAAAAAATTTTTCCAACATCATTAAAACCCGCATTTCTAAGCGTAATTGCGTATTTATGTCTTCTTCGATAGCCAGCAAAAGCCTTAAACACACGACTACGATCATATGGCGTGTAGAACTTGATTATGATCACGGTATTAGAATTATTTGTTGTTGGTTTAGCCCTGAAGATATCACGAAGAGGAGGCGACATTAAGTCAATGGAGAGCCAAACAGAGTTGAAAATGCTTTTAAGATTTTCATTTTCAATGGTAGGGATACCAAAGAGAATAGCATCAGATGAAATATCACATTTATCGGCATATGAGCACTCAGTTGATCTTTGATACTCTTAATTTCTGATTTTAAGTTATTAAGAGATTCTATTTCGCAGCTTAGTGTTTTAATTTTATCTTCAAATACAGCAATGCATTCTTTCATATATGCAATTTCATCTTTAACTTTACACAGAATTTTATCTTCGAGTGACTCTAGCTCAGAAGAGAAATGAATAGAGAGGTGATCGCACTCACTTTTTGTGAGCTCTTTCAAGCGGTTCTCCATTAGCTTCAGCTCCGTTAGAACAGCAACATCACTTAACTTTTGGTGCTTAAGAGCAGGCACACCTCCGGCTAACTGTAGCGGAGAGAACTCACCACGTTTGACTGCAGCAGAGCGAGTAATCGACATAATAAGATGAAATAGAAGCACAAAACAAAATACGAAAGAACAGAAGACGAAAATTAAGATATTTTGTTTGCTAATAAATTTTGATAAATGTTACGTATCAATCAAAAGATTAGTTTATATGTTTATTTGTTAAGCGACAGTATAATCGATTCCGTTAAGTCCACGTTTATATTTTTAATATTTAGGCACAATTAGCGTTTAAAAGTGAAAAACACTTTGCGCAAAAAAGTTACACGTCCGTATCTTCTTATAACTTCTTCCTTATATTTTGTTAAGATTAATTGCAATTTGTTTGCTTTTTATCACACAGAAATCCAATATTGGTCAGGACACTTTAATATGTTGTTATTATGATGTTTTAACGATTATTTAGCTATTTAACTATTAACTTTTTAAAGTTATACCGGAGCGCAAAAATAAACGACTGATCAACTCGAAATCCACTTTACTCAATGTAATCAATACTAAAGGACGAGCGTTTCTTGAATTTTGTTCTGATTATAATCGGATAGTGCCAAATGGACGAACAAAAGGAGATGAAGAAGGAGTTTAACATTCATAGGTAGCATTGGAGAGTCTGTAAATGACTTATGTGCTATATCGAACGACTTATTGCAATATGTAGAGGAAGAGATATGGTCGGATCATCTACCAATCAAACTATCACTGAAATTTGAAATTACTTAAACTAGTGCTACGAAATTTAAGTGATTGCCAAAACTAGTCTGGAAATGTCCTAAATGTCAACATGTTAAACATAAAAATAAAGACGATATGGAATTGAGCGATATGAGTGAAATAATAAAAATTACAGTTGGAAAACCCACAAACGCAACAGAAATATTCACCCCAAAAAATAAATGGTATGATTTAACTTGCAATAGGCAAAGAAAAACAGTGCTTAAAAACTTATCTGCCTGGCAGCAGGAGAAGACATGGTGCCATATCAGTTTATAACAAATGCAACGGATGAATTTTTGGATCAATTAGCAGATGTATACAACAAGATTTACAATAGAGGTAAAATAGATGATTCTTTCACTAAATCGATTATCGATACATAAAAAGGGCTATACTAAAGCACCGACAAACTATAGAGGCATTTCGTTCATGAATTGCATTGCCAATGTAATGATGGGAATTTTAAATGAGAGGCTAACCGCTGGGACTGAGAGAAAAAAGTCTTAACAGAATACCAGGCTGGATTTATAAGAAAATATTCAACAGTCGATAACATTTATAATTTGTCAGCTATTGTTCATATACAGAAGGAAAGAAAATCTACGCTTTTTTCGTAGATTTCAAAGCTGCTTTTGACAAGGTAGCTAGAAAGTCACTTATTTTCAAACTTCACAATATGGGAGTATCCAGTAAATTTATAAGACTTGTAGAAAACATATATGGCTACACAAAATCAGCTGTATGGACTGGAGAGGAGATGTCAGATTATTTCGAAACTTTATCAGGTGTTAAGCATGGATGTCTACTGTCTCCGCTTCTCTTCGCTCTCTATATACTTAAGTAAATGATTTGCATGAATATTTGCAGGGTGGTTTAAATATTGAGAATTTAAACATACGGATTTTGCTATATGCAGATGATATGGTTATATTAGCTGATGATATTGAAACTATGCAACGAATGATAACAAGATTAGAAAGCTATTGTAACACATGGAATCTGGAGGTAAATATGAGTGAATCACAAATGTTAATATTCAGAAAGAGTGGTCGTCTATTAAGGCAAGAAAAATGGTTGTTTAAAGGAGAGGAAATTAAAATAGTGTCCGAATATTGCTATCTTGGAGTAATATTGACACCAAAAATGAATTTCTTGAAACATATTGAGAAAAGAAATGTGCAATCAAAAAATGCGACATGGCAAAACTTTCTGGCAAAAAGAGACATAACACTGAGAATGAATTGGAAATTATTTTTAGCAGTATATAGAGGAAGTCAAAAGTATTCAGCACAGGTGTGGGGCCTCGGGCTATTCGAAGAGGCCAATAAAATGCAACGTTATTTTTTAAAAAGGGTTTTAAAACTGCCGGAATCCACGCCTACATATGCCTTAATACTTGAAACAGGAGTCGTCGATGGCCACTTATATACACTTGAGCTACACTTAAGTCCTAATGATGCGTATACGCCCAAGAAAGGAGTATATTTTAATGCAGATAAAAAAAGTTACCGGAACACGTAATCGCTATCACAGTTATTCTAACGCAAAGAGATAAACTTAAAAAAAAATTTGAATTTGTGACAATAAAGACGTATGTTTAAATATTTTTTTTTGGTTTTTAATCGGTTTGCTCTCGGACTTAATAGGTTAAGGTACATAACGAAAATAAGGTTTCACTACCAAGAGGAAAGATTACCGTATAAACTAACTAAGCCGATATTAAGCAAAAACTTATTTTGGGTAAAAATGTTAAATGAAATCGATACTACTAAAACTATAAAGTGGAAATGGAAAGCTGCAGAAATCAATTGGGACTGTTAAAACAGATCCTTGCTGGAAAAACTTAAGATAGATGAACACCAGAAAAGGCTAAGAAGAGCAATGGATAGTAACATCAGAATTTATAAATATCTTGACCATACGAGATATATTTCGCAGACAACTACGAGCAAAATCAAATTACGTGCATATTTAAAGCACGGTGCGACTTAATTTGGCTAAACGGGAATAGGTTTGATCGAAATAACATGGGAATATGTACGCTGTGCAATCAGAGAGAAAGAGAAACGATACAGCACTTCATAGGTAGATGTCCAATTTTTAAAAAATTTAGGTTGAAAACACTGGGGAAAGCGACATTGATAGAAGAGGAAGTAATACAAATACTTAATGGAAATATAGTATTGGAATGGAAGGAATTAGTGAATTTCATGAAAATTGCGTTATCATATAGGAAAATACTAATTACAGAGTTTAATTAAAATATGTTGAACAAATATTGAAAACTTAACTATTGTTGAACAAATAGGAAAATTCCGACAGACGACATTTTTGTCATTGTCGTATAATCTTTGTTTTTAAATTAATTGTAAAAACTTAAAGAAAACCTTCATGTAATATGAATTGTAAATGACGGAAATACCATATTGGAAAACAAATAAAGATCCACCACTACTACTACTTTTAAGTGTATTTATTGCCATTTATTATAAAAAATTAAATGTACAAAATTATGTTGCAAATAAAAAAAGAAAGAAGTTATATTATTTTTTGTTTTTTTTTTTGTTAAAACAGACAAAAGAAGTATTGAAGAATACAGCACTCAGACAAGCTTTACGTCCATTGAACTATATACTGTGTTCCCTTTTGCTATTCTTTAAATCTACCAGATTTATTAATAAATCTTAGCAGATCCTGCGGCGTTAGAGAGCTCAGGTGTTTGTCTCCCAACACTCCAGTACCAAATATGTTTACACTGATCTGGCAGAAACTAAGAAAGTGGGCAGACACTAAGAAAGTGGTCCGCCGTATCTTCACATTCTTCCTCCAAACCACAGGAAGCACAGAAGGCACTAACTCCTAAACCAATCATATGCAAATGTTTGGCCCAAGAGAAATGACCTGTATATAATCCCACCAGCTGCCTGCAGCTCTTTCTGTTAAGTGATAAAAGAAAGTCTGTTAGACGCTTCGAGATTACAGGTAATATGGTCTTTGTCTGTCTAAAGCCCCTCAGGTCCTCCCATTTACGATTGTGGATCAAGTCAACGCACTCATTAATGGTGGTCTTGATGGCTGTAGACGACAGAGTACAGGTTTTGGGCCCAGGAAACCAGTTTCCGAACCATTTCTAGCCAGAAAGTCAGCAGATTCATTTCCTGAAATTCCTGAGTGTCCAGGAACCCATATCAACAGCAGGCTACTGTGTTTACCAACACAACCAAGCCTGGATTTACAATGCATAAACTGTTTAGACGTGGTTAGAGGATAAGCAAGGATTTAAGCGCAGCCTGACTGTCACTAAATACACAGATACTCCTTTCTCTCCAACCATTATCAATGACATAGTCCATTGCCTTGATGATTGCAAAAGTTTCTGCTTAAAAAACAGAAGCATACAACCCAAGAGAAGGTGCAGTACATCATTTTCAATGAAGACCCCAGAACCCGAACCGAATTCTGTTTTGGAGCCGTAAGTGAAAATACGCTTACAATCAACTCCTGGCCCAGGTCCCGGCAAAAACCAAGATTTTGCCTCTGGAATTTGTATTGTATAACGCTGTTTTAAAACTGGAATTATTGGCATTGTATCGGATGGCATTGATAGAACTGGTAGGTACCAGTCAGTATCTTCAACAATGTCACCAATATCCCAGCAAGTGTCATACCCATTTCGTTTAAACCTACAGATGGCTTTGGTAGCCTCTCCTTTAGCAAAAATATTAAAGGGTGGTAAGTTGAGCAATGCATCCAAGGATGGGCTAGGTGTTGTAGAAAAAGCTCCCGTACAAAAAATGGCCACAGTCCTTTGAAGTCTGGAAAGAGCTTTCCTAACGCTGTCAACATTAAGTCTGCTCCACCAGACTATGGAGGCATAGGTGATGATGGGTCGAATCATAGTCTTATAAAGCCATAAGACTTTATAAGGTGATAAGCCCCATGTTCTGCCAAAAATAGCCTTACATTGACAAAAAGCTGCCAATGCCTTGGATACCTTTAGCTCAACATGAGAACGCCAAAGAAGTTAGGTGTCTAGAATGACTCCTAGATATTTCACTTCTTGGGATAGCTGAATAGTGATTCCTCGGAGTACTGGTAACACTGAGAAACACCAAGAGTCAATCATATTCAGAGCAGTTTGGGCCTTCCTACAAACATACCCGACTGATTGGCCAGTGATTAAGCAGGCAACGTTATCGGCATAGGCCTGTGTGTAGATACAGAAGTTTTCCGATTTAACGAACATTCGTTTCTACGAAAACCGCAAATAACGAACAAGCAAATTATTTCCATTGAGTACCTTAAATAACGAACAAACAAAATTTTGCTGTACTCAGCTTAACGAACAGCATACAAAATCAAATTCAGCAGAGTAAACCGTGATAAAAACAGAATACAAATATATCATACAGGCATTGCAAAAAAAAAAAACAGTTATATCATAATAGAGAGAAACAAAATCAATTGCAATAAGAACAGTTATGTCGAAAATTGGTTTTATTTTTTTTTTGGCATGTTTTGTCATTTTATTATCTTTGCTCGAAGTGTGTGTATGAAATTGAAAAATGAGTGCTAGAAAAAGATTATGTCTTAATGATAAACTTTAAATTGTTGATCAATATAATAGAGGAGCACGTGTGTCTGAGTTGTGTAAACAATTTAAATTAAAAGCTTCCACTGTTTCGATAATTTTAAAAACAAAAGAAAACCTTTTAAGAAGTGCAGAAAAAACGAGTTGTGGATTTAAAATAATTTAAATAAAATTTTTTTTTTAATATACCAAGTTTTTAAAACGGACTAAAAAGAATAAAATAATTTCTCTTGCCCCATACATATTTATAACATCATACAGATTCATAACCTCATAAAGATTGTCTTGAGCGAAAACGATAAGCGTGGGACGCTTATGGATAGAGGCAAAATTGGTAGCGACTGAAGTGAACTATTCATCTATCAATTTCATATTGCATGCGACCGACGTTTTTTGTTTTAAATCATGCAAATATTTTCAGACCTACTAAAATTCATAATTACATATTTTCAAGACCCCCCTTGTCGTGGTGTGAGGTTTAAGTTGCAGTGATTCGTAGGGCTATACTGACCGGGGGCAGTCTTAGGCTGTCCCCTTGACAGGGGTATCCATGTTAGGCAGGCCGGCTGATGATCAATTAGCAAAGTCCTACCCAGTGTGCGTCTGTTTTTTCCGTGTTAGGGGCGGCACACAGCGACGTCTATTCTCCAGGTCAGGGGCGTTCGAGTCCGAGTCTTTTTATGCGTGGGATGGCAGACTCAAAAGAAATCCCATAGGGAGGAGGAGCATGTTGTTGCAATCATGAGTGAGTCAGCAAAAGAAAATTTGTGCAGGGAGAAGGATCCCCAGTGCCGGCGGTAGGTAGTGGGCGAGAGGGTTACCTGGCGTCGATATCCAGCGACCTCTTAGGCTGTGCGGCGATACCCCAGGCTGAGCAGTCTACTAATGCTACTGGGAGGGGAAGGGAGAGTGCCTCCAAGCCAACTTTGGGCAGGCAGGAAGCCGTGGTGACAGGGATCGGAGAGGATCAAGGCATTGGATCCCAGCTTTCAAACCTACGCATCGACACCGCATCTGATGATGACTCGTTATCACAGGTTAGCAACGTCGATGACATTGGTTCGGAAGTTGAGATGCAGTTGTTCAGTGATCCTCCCCGTTCTTCGGCTCCCGCGCCGAGGAAAGAGGCAAGAAAGGTGGTAATCCGACAGCAACGGGCCAAACGTGGCTACAAGCGCTCGGCTTACTACCTTCGTAAAATGAGGGCAAAAGATCCTTCTTCCTTTAAAAAAAAGGGAGAAGGATCTTATCAAGTAACACGAGAAGGTTGTGGCAAAATTCGAGAAGAATAACGCCACCTCCTCCTCGTGCCAAAAGGAGAAGTAAACGGACCAGGCCACAGGTGGAAGTGTTAGCATGCCACAAATAACGCTCGAGAACTGGCTACTTGATATAGGCGATGCTCAGGGCTGACAGCGAGGAACTAGTTTTCGATGGGGCTGGCTGGCAGAAGGGTGTTAAGGTTGTTGGTTGCAGCAACAAGAAATCCTTACATTACTTAATGCGTGCAATCAGCAGCCTTGATGCACTCTGGCAGGGAGCCCGTTTGGAAGTAGTTCCTCGGTCTCGGCTTCCGGTTCGACCGATAGTATCAGTGTGGATTTCTACTAATACTGAGACTTATTGGGCGTCAAAACCAGACGCTTAGCACATTTGAGTGGCAGGTAGTCTCTATAACTCCCTGCAAAAATGGAGTGGGTAGTGACGCATTGATCGCAGTAGATCAGGCGTCACTTACCAAACTAAGGAGCTGCGAGGGCCGCATCAGGTTCGGGCTAGGCACCCTAAAGGTATGTGTTCCTGGTGGGTCACAAACCAACAGGGAAGAAGCTGGAAGTGGTGCAAATTAAATTACGGGTGTTTGTTCAAGGCTGTGCTGTAAAAGGAGCTCTTAGACTAAGAGAATCCAACGTGTGGAGATCAGCAAACTATGGATATTCTACAATTTTGAGCGAGATAAAGCGGAGGGGTCAAAATGGTATCAAAGCTGACTTAGATGTAGCCACGGATTATATGACTTCAAATTAGGGAAAACTGGGAGTCGGATTCGGTAACAGGTAATGCTGGTATTACCATTTTTACCGATGGCTCAAAGATGGAGAATGGAACTGTAGCTGGTCTCTACTCCGAAGACCTGCAGCTATCGTCGTCTTCCTGACAGCTGCAGAGTTTTTTAGTCAGAGATTTTTGCTATTGAGAAAGCAGCTCGACTTCTACAAGACAGTACGATTCCTATTTCAAATATCACTATGTTTACTGACAGTCAGGCTGCAATGAAGGCAATAGAATCCAAAATAGTTAAATCGGAGATTGTAAAGAAATGTCGTGCTTCACTGATGGCCATTGAGCACCACAAGGTCACTCCCTGCTGGGTTCCTGGACATAGCAATATTGCAGGGAAGGAAATAGCAGATGAAATGGCCAGAAGGGGCTCTGAAATGGACATTAACGAGGCGGATACCTCTATACAATCTCCGATGTGTGAACTATTTAGGAAAATAGACGAGTACACCTTAGCGGTGCCAAATGACGCTTGGACTAACCTAGATGACTGTATAGTTTCACGGGCCTTGTGGCCAAGGTTAGATAGAAAGAGGACAAATGTCCTCTTAGGGCACAACAAATCTGCAGTACGTCTGCTCACAAGAGTCATAACTGGACATTGTGCTATTGCACCAATGCTTCAACGGTGGCGCATTCCAACGAGCGGACTGTGCAGAAGTTGTCATGATGAAGAAGAGACAGAATCGATTCTTCACTTTCTATGTCGATGTCCAAGGCTGCAGATGAGTGGACTCCAATGTTTGGGGTCGCGCTTTTTCAATAGTCTAACAAAGGTAACGAAAGTGGAACAATCGGATCTTTTTACGTTCATCCGGAGAACCAAATGGTTCAATAAAGACATTACCTGGACTGCTGACGGAAACCGTTGTTAGAGACGTGCCTCATTCGGCCAATTGAATGAAGGCAATCACAATGGGCAATTAAGTCCCCGAGTGGAAGTGCGGGTTTATACATATATATACATACATGTATATATTTATATATGTATATACATTCGCACACGCCTTCCAAACCTAAACCTAACCATTATTTTCTGCTTTTTAGTCTTGTACATTCTGTCAAATAAGTACCCGGAAATTTGAAATAAAACACAAACAACTTATCAATCATCTAAATTTATTATATCCCCTTCAAAATAGACCCCTTCTGAGGCAATACACTTCTTCCAACGAACAATCCAATCATCGAAACACTTTTTAAAGCTATATTCCGGGTTGGCCTTCAGTTCTCGTTGCGAATTAGTTTTGATGTCTTCAATGCTCTCAAAACGGGTTCCACGAAGTGGTAATTTGAGTTTTGGAAACAGGAAAAAGTCACACTGGGCCATATCTGGAGAGTACGGTGGTTGTTCGATGATATTTGTTGAATTTTTGTTCAAAAACTCGTTCACAATGATCGCTTTGTGCGCTGGTGCATTATCGTGGTGCAAAATCCAACTGTTGTTCCGCCACAAAACTGGTCTTTTGCGACGAACATTCTCTCTCAAACGCCTCATAACGCCAAGATAATATTCTTTATTGACGGTTTGGCCCTCCGGTAAGAATTCCGAATGAACAACACCACGAATATCGAAGAAAACGGTCAGCATCACCTTGATTTTCGATTTGCTTTGGCGCAATTTTTTCGGTTTCGGCTCATTTTTGGCGCGCCATTCCGATGATTGTTGACTTGTTTCCATGTACTCTGTACGAATTTGTAGGGGGTTTGATCGAGAAACACTGAAACTTAGTGCCGAAGTGGTTAAATAAAAAGAAAATTAAATTTTTATTGAAAGAGTATTTCACGGAGTGTGGTGTTTATTTGGGATTTGATTTTGCATGAGCAAGAGGTACTCATAGACTACCTTAGGTTTTCTCAAGTCATGGGATTTTATACGCCTGGCAATTGGTATAATCCCATGACTTTGGGAGAATCTATTACAGAATAGTGGTATATACGGAGAGTATATATATATATTACATTGTAATAGAAAAATACCAGAGTGGTATTTCAAAGGACTTTTTATACAATTCAATTTAATTCAATATAATACCAGAGTGGTATTGTTAGCCCTTAGGGGGGAAATTCAATTCAATAATTTACTTATTCTATTATATATATATATCGTCGCGAGACGACGGTGGTGGAGGTGGTGATGGTGGTGCAGGGAGCACTTAATCGAGGTTGATGAGAGGTTCCTCCAGAGGATCCTCAACATCCCGGCCCCCTTGAACGTATTGGCCGTTTAATGTGTTCTGGACCTCTCTGAGGACCATCACCACGGCTGTCAGGAGCTTCTGATGCTGGGGTCTTCTTCCTCTGCCTGTGCGCCCTCGCTGGGATGGCTGTTGGAGATGTTGCCGATCGGTGCGTTGGGGTGGCTGCTGAGTAGGTCGTTGGTCTGGCTGATGAGCGGATCGGTATCTGGCCTGCTGGGCTGATCGTGGTGATCGGGTGATGGCCTGCTGTGCTGGCTGCCGTGCTGACAATCGAGATGGTGCCAACACGACGGCTGATCTTAAGCGCTGCTGAACGGCCGACACCGGGGCGATTCGAGCGCGTTGTCCAATGCGCCGACGTTCAATGTTGGATGGTGGTATTGGTACCACGCGACCAGTTCGCTGCTGCGCAGGGAAATGAGCATGCAGCAGTGAATGGTGGCCCAGACCGCATATGTGGCAGTTCTCTAGCGACGTGCAGCCACCCGTGGTGTGAGACCGTGCCAGGCAGTTCACGCAGTAGCGATGTGATCGCACTGCCTCGTACCGTTCGTCCGGGGTCA
Source organism: Toxonevra muliebris (assembly GCA_963691655.1). NCBI lineage: Eukaryota > Metazoa > Arthropoda > Insecta > Diptera > Pallopteridae > Toxonevra > Toxonevra muliebris. Next base: position 273,820 of record OY829331.1, on the reverse strand, counting down.
TATCGAGAAATGACCGGCAGTACTTTAGCGGATGAAATCGTACGCATATTTGGCAGCGAAAGAGTTCGGTTTGCTGATGCGATCTGTAATTATAGGACAATTATTATTATCTCATAAATTAAGGATGCTAATATGTATTGTGAGTTTGAGATTTATTGAGATTAAGAGTTTGGGGGAGGGTCATTGGGTAAGACGCATAATTTGACTATGGGTCTTTTAAAAACTCCGTTTTGAGTACGGACATCAGCTACTCTGATATGACTATCAGCCCCACGGTAAACCTTGATTACTCGACCAAGGCGCCATTCGTGTGGGGGTAGTAGATCATCTTTTACAACGACGAGCTCGCCTTCAGTGATGTCCTTTTGGGGATATTTCCACTTGTATCTCTTGTGCAATTCTTTGAGATACTCGTCCTTCCACCGTCTGCTAAATTGATGATGAAGAACCTTGAGTTTTTGCCACCGAGTAGAGAGAGACATATATTCGGCATTCGGTTCCGGCAAAGCGAGAAGTGGCCCACCACGAAGAAAATGACCTGGAGTAAGGGCAAGTAAATCTGATGGATCTTGGGACATAGGAGATAGTGGTCGGGAGTTGAGAACGGCCTCTATTCGAGTTATGAGTGTGAGAAATTCCTCGAACGTAAACCTATGCGACCCGGCGATTTTAATAAAATGGGTCTTGAAGCTTTTTACTCCGGATTCCCAGAGGCCACCCATGTGAGGTGCATTTGGCGGGATGAATACCCATTCGCAACCTTGGGTGCTGTATTTGGCTGCTATATCAGTAGAAACCTCTTTTAGAAATTGAACAAGATCTTTACTGATCGCACGCTGGGCTCCAATGAATGTCTTTCCATTATCCGACATCATTTTGCTGGGCAGGCCCCGTCGGCCGGTAAACCTAGCAAATGCTGCTCGAAAAGCTTCAGTCGTGAGATCTGAGCAAACTTCGAGATGTATCGCCTTTGTGGAGAAACAGACGAAAACACAGACATATGCTTTCAGATATGGGGATCGTCGAAGAATAGAGGACTTCACTTGAAAGGGACCAGCGAAGTCGACTCCAGTGACGGTAAAGGGGAGAGAGAATGTACAACGCTCTGGAGGTAGAGCTGCCATTATTTGGGATCGGACCCGTTGCTTGTATATAGTGCAAGCTTTGCACTGATATATGCATTTTTTCACTTTCAGTTTCAGGCGAGGAATATAATATTCTTGTCGCACCATTCTAATCATGAGTTGCTTTTCGCCATGTAGAAGGACTTTATGTAGAAAATCTAAGTATAATGAACAGAAACGAGAGGTATCAGGGATGATAATGGGATGACGTTCATTATAGCTTAGATCGGCATTGATTAAACGACCATCCACTCTCATTACCCCTTGGGGATCCAGGAATGGATTCAGCGTAAGTAGAGAACTTTTTTTGCTGATTGGTGTGGAAGCTGAAAGCATTACATATTCAGAATGGAAGTAATGGGATTGAGTAAGCGTTATCAAACGAGTTTTGACAAACGTTATTTCAGCTTGGGTAATATTACCGACTTCAGAAAGAATTTTCTTACTTTTATGAAAAAAGCGAAATACGTAGCTGAGTACTCGTAATGCACGATTAAAAGAAGAGAACTGATCGAGAATATCAGTGGTCTCAGCGACGTGGAAGACGTCTACTTTACGCATTTCGGGAGCTGCTTTGGTTGTTAAGGAGGGTTTTGGCCATTGAAGGGGAGATTTCGCAAGCCATTCGGGACCCGTCCACCATAAAGAATTTGAAATTAATTCTTGTGGTTTGCAACCACGAGTTCCTAAGTCTGCTGGGTTATCGTGGCTTGATACGTGACGCAAAGAGGCATTCTCTACATTCTTCAATATCTGCGAGGTGCGATTCGCCACATAGGTTTTCCAAGTGCAGGGTGGTTTTTCTAGCCAAGCAAGAACGATTTCAGAATCAGACCAGAGGACGAGTTCTTGGTTTTCTAAGTGGAGGTATGATCGAACATGCTTAACTAGTTTGGAGAGTAAAACCGCTCCGCAAAGTTCTAATCTTGGAAGGCTTATTGTCTGCAGAGGAGCCACTTTACCTTTTGCAACTAAGAGATGAGAGGAAACGGGATTGTCCTTCTCTTGTGTGCGGATATAAAGGCAAGCACAATAAGCTTTTTCCGAAGCATCACAAAATCCATGGAGTTGAATTTGTTTGCTCGGCGAGAATTGGATCCATCGGGGGATTTCGATGTTGCCGATTGCAGAGAGATTTTCTACAAACTTATTCCATTTATGGAGCGAATTGGGCTTCACGCATTCATCCCAATCCGTACCTTCCAACCAGAGTTGTTGGAGTAGGATTTTTGCTTGAACCATAATTGGCGATAGCCATCCTGCCGGGTCGAAAAGTTTCGCAACCGAAGAGAGAATCTGGCGCTTCGTGGCAGAGGTTGAAGCTGGAATGGGTTCGAATGTGTATGAGAATGAGTCTTTTATTGCATTCCACCGAATGCCTAGAGTTTTTGTGGATGACGTGTCTTGGAAACGCAAAAAATCAGAGTCTAGCAGGTCTTGCGTTGGAACCTTATTGAGAATAGTGGGATTATTTGACGTTATTTTTTTCAAAGGCAAACCTGCGGAATTCAGAGATTGAATTACTTGATTCATGGATTCAATGGCTGACTCTATATCATGACCACCAGAAAGTATGTCATCGACATATGTTTCTTCTAACAGAATATTAGAAGCGAGAGGAAATTTTTCTTTAGAATCATTTGCTAATCGATGCAAAGTTCTTATTGCTAAATATGGAGCACAATTTACCCCAAAAGTTACTGTTTTTAATTTGAAATCCTCAATTATATCTTGAGTAGATTTACGAAAGAGAATCCGCTGATAATTTTGGTCGTCCTCATGAACGAGGATTTAACGGTACATTTTTTCAATGTCGCCATTGAACACAAATTTGTAAAATCGCCATCTTAGAATAAGAAGCATTAAATCTGTTTGAAGAGTGGGACCTGTGTAGAGAACATCATTTAATGAATTTCCCGAGCTTGAAACTTTAGATGCATTGAAAACTACTCGAACTTTAGTTGTTTTCTTTTCTGGACGTATAACTGCATAACTGTGTGGTAAATAAAAAGAGAAATATTTTCCGTTTGATACAGTCTCCCAGGAATGAGTTTTTTCCATATGATTTAGGGACAGGTATTCCTCAAGTACTTTGGAGTAAGTATCTTGTAGGCTACCTTTCTTTTCCAGTGTACGCTCCATGCTTAGGAGTTGATGCAGCGCCTGAGTTCTGGAATGTCCTAACGCCATGGTTTCAGGGAATTCAGTCTTAAAAGGAAGTCTCACTACATATCTGCCATCCGATCTTCTTGTAGTTGTGTCCTGATACAATCGCTCGCAAATTTGATCCTCTTCTGAAGCAGTAGGGTTGTCCCCTATTTCTTCCTGTTCCCAAAATTGTCTTAGTTGGGTACTAAGATCATCGTTGGAGACGGGGGAGACTTGAGTTGTGAAGGCTGTTATGTTTTCTGCGATGGGTCCACTTAAGATCCATCCGAAAATCGTGTTTTGGGCAAGCAAACTTCCGCCAATGTTGCGATGTAAGCCATGTAGTAGGATTTGAGGGGTCAAATCGCTACCAATAACTAGATCGATTTCAGCAGGACAAAAACATTGAGGATCAGCTAATTTTAAATTTGAGAATTTCTTCCACTCAGGGTCTTTTACCTTAAACGTGGGTAAGAATTGGGTTAATTTAGGGAGTACAATAGCCTGAGCCTCCACTTTTTTATCTGTGGTTTTTGAGCATAGTATGAGAGAGCATATTTTATTTGAATTTTGTACTATTCTGCCTCCCATGCCAGAAATTGAATAATTAGCTTCTTTTACTGGAAGTTCCAAAGTTCTTTGTATTTTTGAGGAGATAAAAGTTTTTTGAGAACCTTGGTCTATTAAAGCGCGGACTTTATAAAGTTCCCCGGAATGGGATATCGAAACCATTGCCGTTGGAAGTAAAGTTCTTTCGCCAATACTCGAATGATGAGAATGAACTTGTTCACTATTAGGTTCACTACGTTGTTTTTGCACGTTAGCTGTAGTGGAGTGAGAAGTTGTAGCATCATGAGAGTTGGATGTGGGCTGATTAAATCTCGGACGTGATATTTGAGGGGTGTTGACAGTGACATGCAGCATAGAGTGATGCTGTTTTTGGCAGTATACGCAAGTGAACTGGCTTGAGCATTCATTTGTTTGATGTGTACATGCCAGACAGTTTTGACAATATTTATTCTCCCTTACGACCTTCAATCTATCGTATACAGAGAGGGCTTTGAATTTTCTGCATAATTTCAACGCATGATTTGCGTTACACAGCTTACACGAAAATTGCCTGTTTTCTGAAAGATACGATTGAGTTCTATTTTGAGATTTACTGGGAGGGAGGTGGTTTGGGGGTGCTCGTGGCCGCACAGGTCGATAGCGAGAGAGCCGCTCAACGACTTCAAACCTACTTGTCAAAAATCTACCCATTTCAATCCATGTTGGAAGTTCCTTCCGAGAATTGAGAGATTGCTCCCATAGAGCTAGAGTTTCTTCGGGTAACTTTGTGGAACAGATATACACTAGGATGGGGTCCCATGTATTTACTAAAATACCCTGTGTCTTGAGAATAGACAAAGAATTGTTGATTGTATTTTGGATTTTCTGGATAGCTTCACTATTCTCTGAAGTTATTGGGTTTATATTCAGAAGAGCTTTTATCTGATTGTCAACTAAAATTCTACGATTTTCGTATCGTGACTTCAATGCCTCCCAAGCGAGATCGAAATTGTCATCGCTTAAAGGGTATTGCTTGACTATAATTCCTGCTTTGCCTTTGGTTTTGTACCGCAGGTGATATAATTTTTGAGCGGGTGTGAGCTTAGGGTGATTTATGTATACAGCAGTGAACATGTCACGAAAGGCTGGCCACTCTTCATATCCACCATAAAATATTTCAGTGTCGCATGGTGGAACTTGGAGGCAGATACCTGAAGCTCCAAATCTGTCTTCATGAGATGATTGAGTTTTGGAACTAGTGATTGGCTGAGATTTCGTATTTGAAGAGATCTTCAATATCTCATTTATTTGGGATTTGCAATTCTCGAAGTGATCGCTGCAATTCCAAAATTTTTGTTCTGCTGAGCTTCTAATATTTTCATCATCTGTCGCATAAACATCCTCATATGTTTGTAGGACGCGAGCCCAACTTTGTTTTAGCTCATGGAGTTTCACTTCCAGAACGCTATCAGTTTGGTCTTCAATTGGTGTTTTGGACCATCTGATACAAAATTGAACTAATCGATCTGATTCAAAAATGAATTTTTTCAAGATCGTGTCAGAATAATTTTTTGTCGCAGATCGTGTTTTTCCCTGTGGGAGGTCAAGGGCTTTCTTTACAGCTTCTGTTTTGCTAGTTTCGGGTTTACTAGCTTCTGATTTGCTGGTTTCTGGTGTTCTTTGCATTTTGTTTTATCAAAAAAATAAAATTGGGGAAAAAGGCAAAATTTATTTGAAAAGTTTAAGAGAGTTTTTAGACCCCACAAATAAGTTTGGTGTTTTGAATAAAATAATTTTTTAAAGAAATTAAAAATATTTTCAGAATCAGCAATGAGTTTTGTTGTTCAAAAAAAAATTAAAATATGTTTGTTTTTTGTTATATAAAGAAATGAAATTTGATATAACAATTATAAAGTTTTGGAGAAAATGTTTACGATCCAACACGAGGGACTGTTGGTCGTTATGTGTATATAAATGAAATGTGATATCCAATAAAGCCGACGGGAAAGCTTTATTGCTGATAAAAAAATTTTTTTTTTTTTTTTTTTTTTGAACTTATAAGTATTTTAAACTTATTAAAATAAATTAAAGTTTTGTGAAATGTTAAATAAATTTATAATAATTTTTTTTTTTTTTTTTTTTTTTTAGGTTTGTGTGCTAGTACTAGTAATATACTGGGTTATATTTTTCTAGTATTGGTCGAATTCTGCGCGTATGTATTAAAACCACACGGCTTATGCGCTTTTATGAGAATTGCAAAAAATAGGGGATGATTTGCTGATTCTCTTCCTTTTTTTTTTTTTTTTTTTTTTTTTTTCGCCTCTCCTTATTTATTTATAATAAGCGAGAGAGAATTCTATGTATATAAATGTATATACAAGCACCACTTTAAAAATTTAAGCTTTTCTTCGAGCTCATATATTATAAATCAGTTATATAATATATAATATGATTATATAAAATGCTAGAGTTAGCAAATATATAATCACCCGAAAGTATATAAAAAACAGAAAGTTTTTCTATGTATAATGTTCTAGAGTTAGCGGAAGAACAGAATATATTTCCAAGTATGTACTAGCTCAAACGGCTATTAAACATACATACATATAATATATAAAAAAAAAACCGCTGGATCTCTAAGAGATAGTGGATCCTGTTAAAACGGAAATTTTGAGAAAATTTTATATATTATAGCAATATATTGAAATTAGCGGAAAAACGGTAAATTTTTCTACGTATGTAATAGCTATGATATGTATATATAAAAAACCGCTGGATCCCTAAGAAATAGTGAATCCAATTAAAACGGATAGTTTAGAGTATATAATACAAAATGATTAGAGTTGCGAAATTATGGGAAATTTTTCTATGTATATAATCGCTCAAATGGCTCTTATATGTGTATTTGCACAAAAACGCGAGATCCCTAAGAAATAATGGATCTTTAAGAGAAATTAAGTTTCAGTACCGACTGTACTTCTTAATATGTAAATGTATTTGGAGACAATTTTATTGTACAACTGTAAATGTATAACTATAATTAGAACGATACTTGTTACTTACTGCGACATTTTGTATTTGGGTTATGGAGTATTCTGGGTTTGGGATTTGGTGAAGTTGTGGGATACTTGATATTATGTTGCCTGTTGATGATGTGATTGGTGTTATGTTGAATGTTTTGTTGTGATTGGTGACTGTATATGATGGGATGAGAATCTGTGTTTTGATGTTATATTGTACTTGTTTGATTTCACTTTTTTCCTCTTGTTTTTTTTTTTTTTTTTTCAGGTAAGTATTGTATTTTATTTTCTTTTCAGGTATATAGGTATACGGGTAAGTATAAATTTTTTTTTATTTTTTTTCAGGTGTATATGTAAGTATAAAATTTTTTTTTTTTTCAGGTTTGGGGTTTTTTTTTTTTTTTTTTTTTTTTTTTTTTATATCACTTCACTTCACTAAGGTTTTTTTTCAGGTTTAAGTCAGTATAAGTTATGAGTGTTAAAAGAAAATATTTTTACTTTTTGATTTCACTAGGGTTGATTTTGTTCCCACTGGGTTTTGTAATTTGGGTTTTTTACTTTGTTTGTTTTTGTAAATCAAAATTTTTGTTTTACTTTGTGTGTGTGTGTATATACTTCTGTTTTTCACTTTATATACTTTATATGGTTAACGGTCAAACTTTTTTTTTTTTTTTCTATTTGTTTTTTGCTTCACTTTGTTTTTCAGTTTCACTTTAGTTTTTTGTTTTCACTTTAGTTTTTTGTTTTCACTTTAGTTTTTTGTTTATGTGTAAAACAGAGTTTTTTTTTCAGTTAAATGTATGTTTTACTTGTTTTAGTTTTATTTTTTTTTTCACTTTTCAAAAAAACTGAAGCACACGCGACCGCACTACTCAAGGTATTTTTTGAACTGACTCTAGTATCAGGCCAGAGGTGCCAGATCATAAAATTAATTTAGAGACTCGAAGGACCATGTACGAATTTGTAGGGGGTTTGATCGAGAAACACTGAAACTTAGTGCCGAAGTGGTTAAATAAAAAGAAAATTAAATTTTTATTGAAAGAGTATTTCACGGAGTGTGGTGTTTATTTGGGATTTGATTTTGCATGAGCAAGAGGTACTCATAGACTACCTTAGGTTTTCTCAAGTCATGGGATTTTATACGCCTGGCAATTGGTATAATCCCATGACTTTGAGAGAATCTATTACAGAATAGTGGTATATACGGAGAGTATATATATATATTACATTGTAATAGAAAAATACCAGAGTGGTATTTCAAAGGACTTTTTATACAATTCAATTTAATTCAATATAATACCAGAGTGGTATTGTTAGCCCTTAGGGGGGAAATTCAATTCAATAATTTACTTATTCTATTATATATATATATCGTCGCGAGACGACGGTGGTGGAGGTGGTGATGGTGGTGCAGGGAGCACTTAATCGAGGTTGATGAGAGGTTCCTCCAGAGGATCCTCAACATACTCGAAAACCCATGTCTCATCACCAGTTATGATGCGTTCGATGAACGTTGGATCGGAATTTACGCGTTCAAGCATGTCTTCAGCCACCTTACTGCGATTCACTTTTTGAAGAAAATTCAGATCTTTTGGCACCAATCGCGCTGAGACTTTCCGCATACCCAAAACATCAACCAAAATATGACGAGCGGTCTCAAGAGACATGTTCATTTCTTGGGCTATCTCTCGCAAACTATAATGACGATTTTCGAGCACCATTTCCTTTATTTTGTCGACGTTTTCTTCAGTTGAAGAGGTCGAAGGCCGTCCTGAACGTGGCAAATCGTTCACTTCTTCTCGCCCCTCTTTGAACGATTTATACCAATCGTAAACTTGAGTTTTCGACATGGTTGAATCACCAAATGTTTTTTTCAACATTTCCAACGTTTTGGCACAAGAAATTTCGTTTGAAATACAAAATTTCACACAAACTCTTTGTTCGATATTTTTATCCATAGTAAAAATCGCAACGCACACAAAAGGTTGACTTGTTCTTAATGACGTCGTAACCAAACTAAATGACGCATAGCAATAAAAATTCACAGAATAGTGGTTGACAGTTGTGCCAACCTGGGAAAAATTTTTTTGAAATATTCTCAGAGGGAAAATTTAAAATGAGAATTTGAATGTATGTGTGAAATTTTTTACTGCCAATTCAACAACTATATAGGGCAAAGCCCTTATAAATTTTCCGTGATGCACTGTGTAATCGATGACAACATTGGAAGATTAGCACAGTTATATTTTTCTTTGAAATAATATCACATAAAAAGTATTGTACGAAAGTACACCGAAAATCTTGCTTATGTACTGACGTATTTCGAACCTCAAAGTGTACTGAAAAAATTACGATCGTATCGAAAAACCCATCACTAATGTATACTCATATATATTCTACTCCCGCTAAAGCAATGATTTTTACAACGATGAATACAATGCTTTGGTGTGTTTCGTTCCTTTGAAGAAAGAGTATAGATTGTAAAGAGGTCGTTATTCGCTCTTGTTGAAATTGGAACAAAGAAACGTAGAAACCAGCAACGAGGTGCAATACCGATGGTTTGACAGCGACGGTTGTCGACACATCCAGCGGACAAAAATGTATGAATGGATGAGTTTGACGTGTTCAATAAAACTAATATTTTACATTTCTTTTGGCGAATAACATTCAACATTTACAGTGTTTATATATTCTTTATATACAAATATGTAAACGTTTGGTTGCGGTTTTGCATATTTCATGTAACTTCTTTTGAATATTTTTCTACTGATTTCATGAAATCAAAATGCGAAGAAATTGTTGAAATATTTTAGTTGACTATATTTAACTAAAATGTTGGAACTTTTCATATTTTATATTTTATAAACTTATAAATAAATTATCCTCTTTGTATATTTTTTTACATTCACAACAACAAATCTTCTTCTTCCTATGATATTTGGCAAATGCCAATTTTTTAATTTCTGTTACAAAATGTAGAACCACAACGAGGTGCTATGTTAAAACGATTGAAATGTTCAATTTGAAATTCAGTAATGGGATATTTTCGTCAACTATCGGGAAAACAACAATCAGATTTTAACATGCAGTGTTAATTCTCTTATACATCCTAAATTTCATATATCGCTGCTACGATACCATGTAAACAAACAAGTAAGACAAAGATTTGTTGGTATGAATGTAACAAAATGTACAAGGAGGATAATTTATTTATAAGTTTTTGAAATATAAAATATGGGTGTGAACTCCAAAATTTTGCAAATCATTAAGAGGGGAGTCCACCACGAAGCACCATAGAAGAGGAGAGGGGCATCCTTTCTCAACCTCGACCATAACACTGTCATCGTTTTCTCCCCCGTGATAAGCAGCCGTTTGGATAGCATGGTATGAATCCATCGAATGACGATTTCTTCAACAGCATAATGTCTGACCGAAGATCACATCGAATCGAAGGTAGCGTTGTCAAAAGCCCCTTCGATATCGACAAACACTCCCAGGGTGTAGTTCTCTGCTTCCAGCCCTTATTCAACTGTACTAACACAGTCGTGAAGAGCTGATTCACAGGATTTTCCACTCTGATAAGCATGTTGTCGAGAATTTTGGCTTAGAATCTTCAGCCTAATGTGCTTCTCGATCATGCGTTCCAGACTTTTAAGCTAAAACGATGTCAAGCTTATCGGTCGGAAACTCTTCGATAGAGTGTAGTTATCCCTTCCCTGTTTAGGAATTAATACAACTTTAACCGAGCTTCAAAGACGTGGAATATATCCGTGAGAGAAACAAGCCGGGAAGATCATTTCCAGAACCTTCATAAGATTTGTCCCTCCCCGCTTTAACATGATTGGATAGATGCCGTCGGGTCCAGGGGACTTAAAGTCGTCGAATGACGAAAAGGCAAACCTTAATGTCTCTTCGGTGACTATCCTAGAGGCTATAAACCCGTCGAGCCTTCTGGTTCTGGAGCCAACCTGACCAGGAGTATTGACAGCGCTCTGAGGAGCAGCTACCTTGCAACCTGGAAAGTGCGTTGCAAGGAGTACGTCATTAACTTCTGACCTAGAGTTGGTGTAGGAGCCATCGGGCTTCAGAAGTAAGTCTAGCTTAGCCGTCCGGTCCCTTTGAAGAACTTTGCATAGCCTCGCCGAACTCTTTTGATCTATAATTTCACTGCAAAAATTTCTATAAGAGTCCAGTTTTAAATATTTCCCTTCTTCTTATAGTCCTCTTGCAGCTGACGGTAGGCTGTCCAGTCCGCTTCCAACCGAGATTTAAGGGCTCGATTCAGAAGCTTCCTGGAGTTTTTCCGGAGTTTCGAAAGCTCAGCGTTCCACCAAGGGACTGCCTTACCTTGTCTACTCCTACGTTCCGGGCACACCATCTCATAGCAATCAACTAAGATTCGCCCTAATGTATTAGAGGCTAGCTCGATTGACTCTATTGTCCGGAGTTTAGGAACGACGCGAATTCTTTCTTCGACCAGCTCACCGAATCGTGTCCAATCCGGTTTTCGAGGATTTCGGCCGGCAGGAACCAATTCTAGCTCAGCTGCAAGCCGAAACTCTCTGTAACGATGGTCCGAAAGGGAGTCATCTCTAAGAACTAGCCATCCGGTGATTTGATCAGCCACTATATTGTTTGATAGTGTCAGATCAATCACCTCCTGTCTTCTACTAGTAACAAAAGTAGGGCTGGTGCCAACATTTTGAATTACCAGTCGGGATGACAGAATGAAATCCAACAGCTTATTCCCCCTAAAGTTACACTTGGTGCTCCCCCCGATAGTGTTCTGAGCATTGGCTTCACAGCCCAATATTAGTCTTAAGCCATTTGATTCCGCGACTTGTATCAACTCCCTCGTAGAAGGGGGCATAATATAATCGTAGGGAAGGTAGGTCGACACAACAATAGCCTCTACCACACCTCCCCATAACGATACTTTATTTTAACTGTAACGAGGTCTTGACAGCAAAATAGTCTTAACGTCGTGCCGTTTTCGACACAATCTTGCAAGAACGCTAACGATCCACTCCTTCACAATAAAGGACGGAACCCCACTTAATTCCTTCCAATCCGCATACGCGTCTGTTAAACACCCATGGATCTTGGATTAATATTATGTGGGAATTTGTGTGCAGTAGAGGGCAGTAGCCGATTTGCTATGCTGCAAGTTAATTTGTGAGAAAGTAATGCTGAACGACATAGAGTTGGTCATCATCACTTATTTCAGCTTGCCTTCATCTGAACCCAGTAGCGTAACAAGTACGCGTCCCGAATTTAGATAAAGGCGCATGCCGTACCTAGATCGTTTAACCTTCAACGACTCCGGATTGACACCAATTACCAAACGGGAAGCGTTTCCAAGTCTAGGTTCCGATCCCGTCTTAGTATATTGATACGTTTTCCAGTGCGTCGTATCAAGCCCAGCGTTCTGGGTACGGATTCGGGTGATTATGGCATGAGGTTGCCCAGAGATTAACATGCTCACCCGCGTCAGTCTATGAATTTTGTTAATTTGCCTAATTTTTTTTTTTTTTTATTTATTTCACATTGTAACTAGTTAACATTGAATAAACTAACGAACAATTTGTTTTGGGTTTTGTATAACACAATTAAACTATAAGATGCTCTACATAATGCCTGCAGAGAGGTTGGCTACTGCACGAGTTGGTGCGGCTTTTTACGTTTAAGCCTTTCTTTCCATTCGCTGGGGTCAGCTAGGATTGCGGCTTCACTGTTTACATGGTGATATAGTCTTTCCATGTGAGATTTGGTATTTTTTTGTATTGAGGCGACAACCGACTCAATACCAAGATCGCGTTCGAGATCGCTGCTCCGGACGTACCAAGGCGCATTAACGGTACATCTTAGTACTTTGTTTTGAAATCTCTGAATCTGTATTATATTACTGGAGCTTGAACAGCCCCATAGCTGGATCCCATAGGTCCATATTGGTTTAAGCACCTGCTTGTATAATAGTATTTTGTTGAATGTGGATAAAGCAGATCGATTACCCATGAGCCAATACATGTTTCGGAATCTTATTTCTAGTTCTTCTTTTTTCTTTTTGACGTGAGCGTTCCATCTAAGCTTAGAATCCAGGGTCATACCTAAGTACTTAGCGGTATTATGGTACGGGATTTGCAAGCCATTTATGTAGATATCTTATTTTGTTATATGTGAAGTCTATATGGACCGATTTCGATTCATTCAGTTTCACGCGCCACGTGGATGTCCACTCAAAGATGTTGTTTAAATGATGTTGTAATTTCGCGATAGACTCAGCCTGTGTTTTTCCAACCGAAAGGATAGCAGTGTCGTCTGCAAACGTCGCCGTGATATAGTTTTCGTCATTAGGTAAGTCACATGTGAAGAGAGTCCCCCAGCACGCTACCCTGGGGGACTCCAGTTTTTATCTCCTTGAGGTCAGAGTATGTGTCCTCCTGTTTGATTCGAAAGAAGCGATCTGATAAGTATGATTTTAGTATGTTATAATATTGAATTGGTAGTAGCGCATTAATTTTATTGAGTAGAGCATCATGGCATACTTTATCGAAGGCTTTGGGCACGTCAAGAAAGACAGCGGAAAAAACCTTTTTTTCTTCAAAGGCATTTTCGATAACTCGAGTTATTCTGTGAACTTGATCAATGGTTGAATGTTTCTTCCGGAAACCAAATTGGTGCGCAGGTATTATTTTTCTCTGCTCTATTACGAGGTTGATACGATTAGCAAGTAGCTTTTCCATAAGTTTTGAAACTATAGGCAGCAGAGATATAGGCCGATATGATGCTACATCATGCGCTGGCTTCCCTGGCTTGTTAAACATGACTACTTCAGCAGTTTTCCAGTAGATGGATACATGTTCCAATTTGAAACTGGCATTCATAATAGCTGTTAACTTGGTTATAACATTTTGTGGGAGCTGTTTTAATATTTCGCTGGTGATGAGATCATACCCAGGCGACTTTTTTGATTTTAAATGCTTTATTTCAGTAGTTAGTTCAGCGTCCGTTACTGGAGGGATTTCGATGTCAATATCATGATTAAGTGGTTCCATTTCGGCAGCACCTGATGTGTTATATGGCTCGAAGATACTTTCAAGGTACTCCGAAAAAGTATTAGCTTTCTATCTATTACTTTTGGCCCATGTATTGTCGGCTTTTTTGATTGGTGGGTGGTGTAGGTTGTGAACAATTTTTTGTACACTTCCAGAGCGAGTATTCAGTGCTACGTTAATTTTATAGTCCCCTTAGGTGGTTGCTAAGAGAGTTATTTTTAAATAACTTTATCTTACTAGTAAGCTCTTCCGATATTTTATTTAGGTATCTCTTGTCAGATGGAGATCTTATTTGTTGCCACCTTCGACGTATTCTGCGTTTTTCAGCGACCATTTCTTTTATTTCTTTTGAGAACTTGTGTCCTGCTGTAACATTTCTTTTGACTGGTGTACTGCTCCAGGCTGCGTATTGTATAATTTTTGACAAGTTCACTATTTCGTCGTCTAACTCGGCATTACAGTTTATTTGTGCGTGATGATCAACGTCAGATAGAATTTTCTTAAAATATTCCCAATCGGTGTACTTATTTATTAACGTAAGTGGTGGTTTTTTAGTAACCAAACTTTCGTGTATTGTTAAGAGAATTGGAGAATGATCAGAGTTCATTTCCAATCCGCTTTCTATGCACACGTAATTTGTAGAGACCTTTCTAGTGATAAAGAAATCGATTAGATCGGGTATTTTTTGTGGGTCGGTTGGCCAATATGTTGGTTCCCCAATAGTGAATGTGCGGCATCCTGTCATTTGGAGTGCTTTATATAATTCTCTACCTTTAGTAGTGATAAGTCTTGAGCCCCAATGGGTATGTTTCGCATTATAATCGCCGCCCATTATGAATCGTTTTTTATGGCTATTGATTAGCTGTATATATTGCGCACATTTTATCTGATGCCTTGGAGGGCTATATATTGCAGAAAGTGATAAGCTATTATCGCTATCTAGTGTTATGGTTGTTGCTTGAAATTCTTCTGTGGATATACTATTTTCTTCATAATGTTTTATACTACTTCTTATTATAATGACGGAACCTCCCCGTGCGCAGTTATTTGGGTGTATTGTGTGGTATGTTTTAAAATGTTTAAATTTGATATATGATTGTTTGGTAAAATGTGTCTCAGATATTTGCCTAATGACAAATTTACAGCCTTCAAAGACTGGCATTCCAGCCACCGTCTTATTTAGCCAGTCGAGCTAATAAGAGTTGGAGCACTGCACCTGCAAGATGCCATGATCAGCCCTCATCTGCTCAAAACTAGGGGCCTCTTTCGAGGTCTCTATGGCCTCCCAGACTTGGCTATCGACAAAGTCTATCTGTTGTTGAGACAGTCGCCCCGGATCTCAACCGTCAGCACTCTCGCGGCAACTTGAGTATAGTCAACGCTCGCGGAAGCCAGTTGGACGTCCGGGCGTCGTATCCGGTGCACTGCTTGTAGTCGCATTCCTAGCTCCCGTACCGGATGTTCCGCTGGAGCCTTGGGCAAATTGAGGTCTGCCCTTGGATCCTTTAGACCCGGGCTGTTAGTCCTGCCGCTACCGCAGCTACGTTCTCAGTGGTCACCACAGGCACCACGTTAGACCCACTAGTGGGCGTAAACCCACCAGTGAATCTAACAAAGCGACCGCCTGAGTAGAGCTGACTACAAAGGATTCTTGCTTTTCAGCCTTCCTCCTTTTCGCCTTGCTTATTTTAGCCGGAGCAGACACCGACGTTTCCTATGTCAAGTTGACCAGATCAGACGGGTCATCATCAGATCTTTTCCTCTTGCTTTTCAGCAACAGGGGTAGAACATAGCAGACGCGAAACGGCAACTTTCGCAGATGCATCATCCGCAGTCTTGATTTGAGTTTCCACAATGGCATCCACCGGAGTTTCTTCAACTGCTTCATCCCGAACCATAGCTGCAGCTCCCGCATCCTTGAAAGCTTTCGCCCGTCTCTGCCTTATAATTTTGATCTGTCTTTTGGACAGACCGACCCCTGAACCGGGCACTGCTTCTGTATCCATCGGCTCGATGGTACTGTCCGAGCTCGCGCTGGGATTAACTATCAGACCAATGGAAGGCATTAGCTGTTGCTGGAGAGGAGCCGCCCTGGTTTCCTCCAAAACGATACCAGGATTTGTATGGGTTCCATGCACCTCCCGGACCATATTAGATTCCACCTGTCCGGCCCCTAAACCAGGCGCACCCTCAAAGTCCATCAACATGCTGGTACTTTCCAAGTTTGCACAAGGTTTATTCATAATGCCGGCGGACATCGGAAGCTGCTTGTTATTATTAGGGTTCCCAACTCAATTAAAGGAAAAAGAGAACATTTACAGTACAAAAAAAAAAAATAAATAATAAAACACAAATTTTGTACATCAAATGAATGTAAAAATAAATAAATAATTGAATTTTCGTCAAGCATTCATCATGTTAAAAATTCGCTCCACATTGACATTATGTGGGGTATAGCAAAACCATATTGGTATATCATCAAAAACTCAGAAATTTTTTCAATATTTGTAACTAAAAAAACTAGACCCACTTTTCATATGACAATTTATTAGAAAAATGATCAACTTAAAATATGTTTGTTGTCCACACTGACAGAATCACAAAAATTTTTAAGCACACTGTTTGTACGGTAAAAATTGAAAAGTAGTTGTAAATTTTTTTAGAATATTTTCAATATCAATTTCCCAAAAATCAATAGCATACTGAATGCAATTGGGTAAAATGTAAGCCAATACCGATTATGTTTTTTCCACAAAGGAAAGTTTGTTTCAATCTATAATATAGATTGTTCTTTCCTTTCCTATTTATACCGCCGAAATTCGTGTTACAATTGTCGCCACAAAACGCTGTGCATTTCTCAAAAATATTAAATTCTTTGACTAAATAAATAAAAAATAATCTAAAATAATTTGACTAATTGTTTCAGATTTCTCATTTAAAACCGACTTAAAGTCTATCGAATTATAGCAAATTTCAAACTCAGCTTCAAAGTACTGTATTACAATTTGAAATATCTTAATTGCATCAGAACACTTTTTAAAACTTGCTTTTTCATCCTAATAAATCGAATTAAATTCAGAATTTTAAAATCCGCAAGCTGTAAACTATTCAGTTTATTTCTACAATCGACTGACTTATAGCTTAGATGGTGTTTTACTGTGTGATAGGCTAGAGCAACCTCACAAGCAGATATTTTATTTGATTTTGAAGATTCCGCCCCGAAATTGTCCAACACAGATGTTGGCATTGAGATTACTGCAATGTTGTTTTATGGATTCAACGTTCCCTATTTTAAACAAAGAAAATCAATAGACGCCTAAGCCCAGAAAAATACAAACTGCTCTTATTCTCGATACAAATTTTCTTATTGCACGTGGTGCATAGCACTTTAATATCCACCTTTGTTTTTTTTTAAAACTGGGTATACTTTTTGTTGTAGTGCTTTAGAAAATATACATTTTCTACGCGACATTAGACGACCTCGATAGCCTATTGGATAGTGCACTAGACTTTCATCTGGGAGGTTCGGGTTCGATTCCCGTCTTCGTCTGGTGGTTAATTTTCATAACTTTCTTATATTCACTATCAATATGAAGTGTATGAGAATTATAAGATAGTGTACAAGTACACACATTGGTTGGTAATGGCAAAACCACCAAGCCGATAAAAAATTGCCACACCGCCGTTCGGAATCGGCGTTAAACTGTAGGTCCAACTATGTGGTATTACAATGGGCCGTTCAGGCCTAAGTGTGTCTCTCGACAGCCACTCCAACCTAACCTAACCTACGCGACATTATGTTTAACTTCTAAATTATATTTTTCTTTTTATGCTTTTTTAGGCACGAATACAAATAGAAACAGTTTGTTGACAAAAGAGGTTAAAGTAAACATAAAATGTTTGTATACAAAATTGTATTCAATGTGCAAAACCAAATTCTCGAAAAGTTTATACAATTGAAAAAAAGAGTATAAAGAGAGCAATAATAGTACAAAAAAGATTTTGATGAAAACAGATTGAGTACTTAAGAGAAGACCTGAAAAAGAAAACATTTACTCTTTAAAGAGTACGTTTGGGAACATTAGTTATCATAGCCATTCCACTCCTCCAAAGTTCGAAATTCTGGAGGACACATTTTTTTGTGGTAAAAATTTCATCTTTTAGAGCAAATGTTAGTACTCAATATCACTTATTGGTAATATAAGTATAAATATATAAATTATATGTGCAATGAAAATATGGAATTATTAAGAATTATTTTTGATGTGTAAACATTTGCTCACGGTATGGGCAAAATTTCAAATGTGTAAAATGTAAGAATAACTGTATCGTAAGGTGTAAGATAACTGTATCGTCCAGTTCCCCTCTCGCTCACACTACTGCGTGGCATGACTGTGCTACTCTAAACAACAAAGAGAAGAGAAGAAGATATGAAATATGCAAAACCGTTATTTGCCAAAAGAAGTGTTAAATATTTGTTTTATCAAACACGTCAAACTCATCCATTCATACATTTTTGTCCGCTGGATGTGTCGACAACCGTCGCTGTCAAACTATCAGTATTGCACCTGTGTGTGGTTTCTACGATTTTTTGTTTCGATTCCAGAAAAAACGAAAAAAAAGTTCGTTATTGTTTGTTTTTGTTCTCTGCTTATATCTTCTCTCTCTCTCATTTGTCTTTGAATTTGTGTATGTATACACATATCCATATATTCAACCCCCGCTAAAGCAATGAATTTTACAATGATGAATGCAATGCTTTGATCTATGAAAAAAAAATTGAAAAACTTCCGATGCTAATATTTTAAATATTATTATATTTATATATATTTTAGATATTTCATATTGCATTGTCTTCCAGTTCTGAACTATATTTCAAGTCTCTAGCTCATCGGGAAGTTAGTTTAAAATCGATTGCAAAATTTGTACCAAACAGACAGACACCATTGAAAGTGAGTTGATAGGTTAGGTTAGGTTAGAGTGGTTGTCCTATAATAATAGGACCTACTTAGGCCATATAAGACCCATTGTAATACCACGTGGCTTATCCACAATTCCCTAATCTTACAATGAACTTCGTGGTTCTCTGAACTGTAGAATCCCTGATGCCAGCAGATTCAAACAGAGTAAGCTAGATAACTTAAGTAGAGTTGAACCATTTTGTGGTTTTAATAAACCTATCTAAATCTCTGATGTCAGCAGATTCGAGGTCAGCAAGATTGCTGTAAAAGGGTTGACCTAAAGATTTTAGTCTACATGTGGCAAGCGCTGGACAGTTACAGAGAAAGTGGAGAGTGGTTTCCTTCTCTTCCTCGTCTAGGCAGCTTCTGCAGAAGTCATAAGATGGTAGGCCCAATCTGCTGGCATGTCTGCCAATTAGACAATGTCCAGTAATTATCGCCACAGTGTTGCTAATAGAAGGTCTATTAAGCGAAGCTAGAGAATTTGACCTTTCTGGGTTGTAGGAGGGCCAAATTAGTTTTGTGTGAGAGCACGTGTACGTTCCTCTCCACCTTTTGTTAGCTATGTCAATCATTTGGCTATATATGCTCAGTTTGCAGGTTGCCATAGGCATACCTGGGTCAACGCGAGGAGTAGGGAATGTTGTGCCTAGCCTTGCCAGCTCGTCGGCTTTACAATTACCCGGAATGTCACTATGACCTGGTACCCAATACAGGTGTACCTTGGAATGCTCAGATATCTTGTTTAGAGATAGTCGGCATGTGGAGACTACCTTGGAGATAGTAATTACACTATTAAGTGATTTAATGGCCGCTTGGCTATCCGTAAAAATGTAAATATCACATGGTGATAATTTACTGCACTTCAACCAGTCAGCTACTTCTTTAATCGCCGTTACCTCTGCTTGAAACACGCTGCAGTGGTCCGGAAGGCGAAAAGATTTTTGACTGTTTTCAAAGATACCTCCTCCCACTCTACCGTCCAGCTTGGAGCCATCCGTATAGAACTGAATGAATTCACCAAGCTGAACTGACCCCTCCGCCCATTCCTGTCTGGGGGAATATAAAATTATTATCAAGTGATAAATTTATTATCAAATGAGGGCTTAGCAAGAGTGTAGTCGATATTTTTGAGAATTGAACTACTCGTATCTTGTAATATACTATACTGGTCTATGGTGAGACTATGTTTAATCTTATGGCCGCAGTTTTTGCTGTGTATTTTCCCGCGAGATCCATTGGAAGCAGGTGAAGCATGGTTTCTAAGGCTTTGGAAGGTGTAGTCCTGAGTGCCCCTGTTGCCAGTAAACACGCCATTCTCTGCACCTTGGCCAAATGTCCGCAGTGAACATCCTTTTCCAGAGAGCAGTATAGGTCTAACTACAGCTCTGTACAGCCAGAGAACTACTTTAGGTTGTAAACCCCACCTTCTGCCAATGGGTCTTTTGGAAGAATAGAGCGCAACTAACGCTTTTTTCACCCTGTCTTGGATGGTTTGTTTCCAGTTTAGTTTCCTGTCTAGTATAATGCCTAAGTATTTGGCTTGCTCTACTGGTAACAGTGGGACCCCTTTAAGTATAGGTGGGTCAAATGGGGGAATCTTATGTTTCCTTGTAAATAGGACTAATTCCGTTTTTCTTGGGTTGATGTTTAGGCCACATCTGCTGCACTAGTTAGTTAAGACAGAGAGACTTCCCTAAATTAGCTCTGTTATCATCCGCGTACGCAAATACCTTGCATCCTGTTTCTTCCAGAGTGGTGAGAGGACTCCACCCTGGCGTGTGCCTCTGTTCGCGAATCTTCTGATGGAGGAGTTGCCTAGTGTAGAATTGATTGCCCTGTTATTTAGCAAGTTGATATAAACGTGGTAAAAAATCTATCAAAATATTCCCTTCCAGTGTTTCACATACACATTTATACATGTATGTATTTTCATAAAATCAGAAAACCAGCTGCTTTTAGCTGCAAATAAATGAAATAAATTAATTTTTGTAGTGACACCCAGAGTACAAATTTGTGAACTATTTAAGATTTGGGTTGAGACACGCAAGGAAAGTCGAAAAGAAAAAGTGTCTGCAATGGTTAGCTACTTAAATTTTCACATTTTTACTAATGGAACTGCTATGGGAGAAGTTAAATTTTTTGGAACTAAAATTCACAAAGTTGTGCAACTCTTGTAAAAGGAATCGTTATTGTTGTTAAATTATGGTAACAAAATATGAATATTTAAATTTTAGGAAGGGCGGAGAATATCAGGTGTATAAAGATGAAGTAAGTTTTCAACGAAGAATATGTAGATAATAATGGTGATGATGTTTTTTTTTATTCTCTGTGAGCTATATGAGTTTCTGGATAGTCATCCCTGCATTAAAGTATAGTTTAGTTAATCGAAAACTTTTCTTGGTATAACATGCCTGCAACAGTACAGTACAGTACAAAATATTAATATGCGGGTTAGGTATTATTAAATATTATTATATTAAATATATTAAGCAAGACTTAAGAAAATTCGACAGTTTCGCTTAAATAACACACGAAAAACTTCTCGGGAATCCTCAAATAGGAGAATATTAGTAACTATGTTACTTTCTGCAGAGCCAATTATTTCCGCTCATAGAAAAATTCATTCTACGAAACATACAATTACCGAAGATATTTCAAAGTATATTTTAATTGAAGAAACACAAGAAGAAAGTGTTTTCTGCACTTTGTTTTTATTCCGGAAATAGATTTTGGAAATTTAATTTTAAACGGCTTATCTATTTATTTAGTTATGATTGAGAAAGCGAAAATGAGTAACGTATATTTTATATATTCATTAATGTAAATTAATAAACTTCGCTACATAAGAGAAAAAACTGTTACATAAAGTTGTAATGGAGCTGTTTATAGTTATTATAATGATGTATCATTATTTTATAAACAATAGCTATTTTATAAAATGGGTGTGGTAGCCTGTTTATACTTAGTAGAAGATTAAAAAGTTGTTTTATAACATCCTGTGCCATGTTTTATACTTTTGGTGCCATTTATTAGGAAGTTAGAGGTATTTTTTAAAGTAGGCGTGGCAGCCCGCCCATTTTCCTTATAATAAACTTCATGCGGAAAAAAATTCTTCGCGAACAGAACAAAGTAGTGAGAATTACTACTACAGGAAAGCCTTACGCCTGACACACGGAAACGACTTCCGAAAAATAAAGCAAGTTCACTAGCAGCAATCTCCGACAGTTTTATCAGGAGCAAGTTCCAGCGATTTCATCAGCAGCAAGTTCCAGCGATTTCACCAGCAACAAGTTCCAGCGATTTCACCAACAACAAGTTCCTGCGATTTCACCAGCAACGAGAGGATGCAATTAATTAGAGGAAGCATATATTTAAAAAAAAACAATGGATATGTGCAAGGCACGCAAGATATTTGATGTGTAAGCAGTTAAGCCAACTGAATGCCATATACATAAGCTCACATATGTATAGGCATATAAAGGGATTTTATGTATAATCTATATGCTTAGGTAGATAATTCAAATTAAAACAATTCTTTTATAAACTTAAAAATTTATTAGATATCATTATCTTTTATATATAATAGCCCAATTCACTATAAATTGCAAATGGTCTTGCATCATTGCAAGTGCAAATTTTTATTCCATATCGCATATATTTGTTGTTGTGATAACAAAAATATTTTGCAATTGCTCCAAATCGTAGTTGCATTATTTTTTTTTTGCATCCTTTTTTCCGCGCTTTAAGTTTTTCTTCCTGTCGATTTGAAATTTTATTAGATGTGAAAATTTTACACAACGTCGCCTGGGAATTGGTTTGGCGTATAGGTTATGGATTTACACACATACGCCAAATCAATCCTCAGGCGACGATAAGTGCTTTCCGCATTTAACCTTAGAAAGGCAACAGGGGTGACCAGTCACCCCACTACTTTTTAAAAGCACCGCAAAGAGATTTGCCTTAACTGCATTTAATAAAAATAAAACACAATGCATTTTTATTGAAGTAAATAAGTATTTTTATAATAAATAAATTTGATTTTTTCTGTTTAACAATTTTTCTATTTTGTTATCATTATCACTACATTTTGTTTATACATTTATTGAAACCTAGATTCCTTATTACTTATCATTTTGTAGGTATTGTTTTTATATTTTAAAAAATATTTAATTTTAATCCAATCTAACTAACCGAATGCAAAACCTATCAAACGCCTGTGTTTGCTACGGCGACTTCTCTGCTTGTATGGTATAGTCGATCTCCATACGTTTAACTCCAACACATAATTCTGCCACGAATAAATGTACACACACATTTTGTTTATGTGTGAGTAAATTGATCGAAACATAAACAAACAACCCAACAAACATTTGTAGCAGTTTTAAGTAAGCACGTTTGAAAACAAACTTATTTTCTACGATATTTGTAAGCATTTTGTGAAAAAATGTCTGTCCTTACAAAAGCCTTACATGTGTAAGTGTTTTTCAAGTCCAATTTTTAGAATTTACTCCGTGTCAATAGCGAAAGCTACTTCGGGCGTCAACAAAAATCACGAAGTTGGTGCCGAACTGAAAGTTGTGGTACAAAACAGAATGCAAAAATGAAATGCGAAAATGCGTAGTCATTCTCTCGTTTTCTCCTTTGAATCAAAACGGTTTTTTTTTTTTTGATTTCGTGAAAAATTGTAAACTATGAAATCACTGTTGCCATATCAGGGGATTTCCTACTACTAGATTTTTGAGTGATTTTTTTTATTACTGCGACAAGGATTTTTTCAGTTTGAGTAAGGAAATTTGCAAATTAAGTTCTTTTTAGTTGAACAACTATTGTAGCAATTTTTCCCCCCAATTCCTTTTCAAAATTACTTTCGGTTTTACATTAAACGTGTGTTTACACTTTCAGAACATTCTTGATATTGATAATTAATTGAAAAGAAAACATTTATAAAATCATAATCATAGAATATGCCAAAAAATGTTTAGTGAATTGTGGATGCGCCTTTACTATTTTATTGCACACGAGCTAACGTTCATTTTTGTCTATGACTTACTGAAAATCTCAAAGCTGTGTAATAAACAATGCAAAACTTGAATGTTACAAACATTTTTAATATATAAAATCCATAAATAATTAGACCTAGACAAAAATGAACGTTAGTGACTTTACGAAATGATCAAACGTTTGTTAATTCTCCCAAACGCATTGGTGATATATAACAATAATAATAATTAGTTTAAAATAAAATATTTGTAAGATAAATATATATATATAAGTGAGAAAATAATGCACGCAAGAAAAAAACTTGTCTTTAATAACTTTTTCAGAATTAGGGAAAAATTCTTTGAGATATCTGGCAGCACTGTTGAAGTGTTCTTGCGTCGCATCTTTTGTGGTTATTTCAGTAGCCATTGAAAATTTCATCTGTTTTATCGCACGCGTAATTTTATCATCAAAAGTTAAGTGCAAACAATTTTAATATTAAAAAATTATATTAACTATAAAAATATATTATAATAATATTTATATTATAAATAACTAAAATAAGTTTTAAATTTATAAATGAAAGTACTATTTTAGTTTTATATTTTGTATTCAATAAAAAAAAGTAAAAATGGTGCCAAAAAGACCGAGATCCACGAAAATGGAAAGTAGGGAAACAGTGAACTTATTATTTTCAAATCCTGCTCAGCATCATCAACCGCATCCGCTGCTAGAGGCACGAAATTCATGGGGATGTGCTAGAAGAAAATTATGACAGATAGCTTAGCAGAAAAATGTTCATGGCGAGGCACTGCTGAAAAAAAAGCGCACGCAGCTTAACAACATCACTGGCAATTAGGCGTAAGTTTGTTTTTTTTATTGATTCTTAAACAAGCTAATTCTTTCATTTTATACACACAGACATTTTCGTAATGGACGAAGGGGGCCGGGAAGAAGATTTTGTTTCCACCTCCAAATCTTTTTTTCAATATGCCAAAAATCGGCAGAAGCAGCGCAGTGCAAAAATGTAAATTTTGTTATGTAAATTATTTATTTTATTAGTTTTAAAATCTTTTTTTAAGTTTTATGTTCGTAAAATGAAATACGTAGAAATGTTAATTTTTATTTACATATGTGCTTTTTGGATTCGATTTTTTAACTTTTTTGATTTTTTTGTTCCTGAATATAATTTTTTAAGTTCTGTATATATATTAATGAAGTACAAACATATAGTTTTTAAGTAATTTTATGAAAATAAATTAAATACATATATATATTGAAAAAAAAATGCTTACAATTTATTTAATTTGTGCTTATTAAAATAAGTGTTATAGTAGGTTGTTTTTAAGCTTAGAAAACATTTACAAATAAGCATGAAAGTAATAAAAGGAAATACTTACTAAACGCTTAAAAATACGTTTAAAATATATTGTTCAATAAGTGTTACAATACGTTGTTTTGTAAGCAAAAAACGCAAGCTTAACGTAAGGAGGCCGTTTTGCTTAATAAACAATGTAATTCACTCGAATTCCGAATCTTTCGCAAGCTTTTTTTCAAATGAAACGCTTACTAGTGTAAGCTTACAAACAACTTATTTGTAAGCCTTTTTGCTTGTTGGGAAACTCCGCTAGTATTTTAAATTCTCCCTCTCTTCTTCTCTTTGTTGTTTAGAGTAGCACAGTCATGTCGCGCAGTAGTGCAAGCGAGAGAGGAACTGGACGTTACAGTTATCTTACATCTTACGTCACAGTTATTCTTACATTTTACACATTTGAAATTTTGCCCATACCGTGAGCTAAAATGTTTACACATCAAAAACATGTTTATATTAATGTATTATTGTAAGTTATTATAATTATTATACATTATAATTGAAGGTTTTACTAGACAAAGTTAGAATATAAATATTTAGAAGAGTGAATCATGTCATTAGATGCAGAATCAATACAGGATTTAGTAGTTAGAGTCACGGAAGAAGTAATTAGAAGAAATAGGGTAGAATTTAAGGCTCAAATATATGAAATTAGAGCGATAGTAATGCCCTTAAATACCTCAAAAGGGAATAATGAGGACATCGAAATTAATAATACAGTCAAATGTGACGTAGCATTGGACCTTGCCAAGTACGTTCCGGAGTTTAGTGGGATAATTGTAAGATATCCCTCATGGCATCAAGCTGTTTTAGCAGTTTTAAAGCCATATGAAAATTATGTAGGGTCTGAAAAATATTATCAGGCTGCAGCCATAATTAGAAATAAGGTTACGGAATCTGCAGATATGGTGTTAGCATCCTTTAGCACACCACTAAACATTGATGCTATATTAGCGCGGCTAGATCAAACTTAACGGTTGCGGAATCTACAGATATGGTGTTAGCATCCCTTAGCACACCACTTAACATTGATGCTATATTAGCGCGGCTAGATCAAACTTATTCGGATAGAAGGCCTTTATATCTCCTTGAGCAAGAGCTTTCAACACTCCGTCAGGGAAGAATGGCAATATCTGAATATTATGAACTTCTTGAAAAAAAAACTAACAATGATAACCAATAAAGCAATCATGGAATATAGCCATTATAAAGAAGCCCTTAAGTTATTAAATGAAAAATACAGACAGGATGCTCTTCGTGTATTTGTTTCCGGATTAAATCATCCGGTATGTGATGCATTATTTTCTAGTCGACCAAGTGACCTGCCTTCTGCTCTCGCTCTAGCACGACAATTTGAGATGAATAAGCAGAGATATGCATTTGCAAACGCTTTTGGTGGTAGCAGAATGGGATATAATGTACCCAGGAATAATAGGGGCTATAATAGTAACAACAATAGCAACAATAATAATAGGAGTTATAATAAAAACAATAATAGCAACAATCTTAATAGTATGAGTTATAATAATAACAACGTTAATAGTAGGAATATTAATAACAATAATAGTAATAGTGATCAGTGAATAATGTAAGCGGGGAAATAAATTTGCCGTACATTGAGAAAACAATTAGTAGTGGTCATCGTTTGAGCTTTTTGATTGATTCAGGAGCATGCAGAAATATTATGAGCAAACAAGCATTTCTTAAGGGAGAGACACCGTTTACGGTAAACTCTATAAATGGCTCTACAGTTATAAGAGAAAAATGCTTAGTGTCAATACTGGGAGAAGTGTCAGAGTTTTTTCTACTTCCAAATATAGAGAACTTTAATCATTGGCTATGAATTTTTAAGCGGTATTGGCGCAAATATTAATTTCAAGGAGAAGATAATATATCATAAAAACGGTATAACAGAATTTTCCTTTATGCAAGGTGGTGTTGTTAATTATTTAAAAAACGTTGACTTTAGTGGAGTCCCTTTGGAAGTAATAAATGAATTCAATGATGTTATTAAAAAGAATTTGGTTTATTTTTGCGGATGTCAATGAAGCATTGCCATATAATACAAATGTTGTTGCAAGGATTAGGGCAGAAACTAATGAGGCTATTTATTCACTACCATTATTATTATCCTAAAGAACTATTGTGCACCCTTCAAAGATTATAGTATTCTTACAGTCCCTATAATTCTTAAAGAATTATAGTATTTCTGTAAGTCCTATTACTGCAATAAATTTTAGTATAAGGCTTATTTCCAGTTGTTTCAGCATGCCGTCTGGTATTTGGTAGTCTCCCAAGTACTTTTTCCGGCTTTGCATGAGCGCTGGACACTGTCCTAAAATGTTTCCTCCCCACAAAATCTACACGACTCATTGTTGTATATTCTCAGTTTTGTCAGGTGATAATTCAGCCTGCAATGCCTTGTCAGAATACCTGTTATAATTCTCAGATTCTCTTTTGTTAAGTTCATACAATCATCAAATGCGTTCCTAAAAAAGTTTTTGATTGCTCCATCCCTGGTAGATTATCCCAGTATGACGCTCGTAATTGGTTCTCTTCTTTCTCTAACAGTATGGTTAGAGACCTTTTTCCCATTCCACAAAAGGGTTCGGGCCTACAAATGGGGTTTCTGCCCCCTTTTTGGCAAGTTCGTCTGCCTTCTCATTTCCTTCTATTCCTACATGGCCTGGAACCCAAAGTATCCAGACCTTGTTCTGCAAGCCAAGCGTATTTTGTTTCTCAAGGAAGTCCCTAACCAGTCTAGGCTATACCTGGTAGGATTCGAGTGCTTTGATAGCCGCTTGACTGTCAGTTAGAATCGCAATGTTCTGATTACGATAGTTTCGCTTTAGGTTTGAGTAAACACACCTGTCTATGGCGTATATTTCCGCCTGAAAGATACTGGTGCATTTACCCATGGGCTCGAAGTATTTTATCCTTGGCCCATATACCCCCGCTCCTGCTCCTTCGTCAGTAAAAGATCCGTCTGTATACCAGGTTATCATTTGTTGGTTTATATTGTAGGTTTCAACCAAACCTTCCCAATCCTTTTTATTACTTAGTTTTGTTATAAACTTTTTAGTAAAACTAAACTGCGGTATCATGCTATCCCTCGGTATTGAAATTTCAGGAAATTGCTTCGTAAGAATATCAAACTTCTTCCGATTTAAGGCAATGGCCTGACCCGATATATATTCCAGACATTCTATAATTGGCCCTCTTCGCCTGCATCTGGATATAGATATGAAGAGGTCATAAGTGCTCTTGTAGCCTTCTTTGTTATGTTACTAACATGTGTTTTCCAGAGTAATTTCTGGTCGAAAGTAATTCCCAGAAATTTTACCTCTGTATGTAGTTTCACCTCCGTACCAAATGAATGGTCTTCAAGTTCTTAAGTTTATGTTTCCTTGTAAATAGTACAATTGTAGTTTTTGCTGGATTAATATTCATACTTATACTTATATATGTATATATATATATGCATATTTTTTTACACACCATTTCGTGACTTTTAATCCCAATTGAATTAAGTCGCAAAGAATTTACCTCTACATATTATTACTGCATCGTTGGCATAACCCTGGTCCAGTATTTGTTAATCCCTGCAGAAGTTCGTCTATAACAATACTCCACATTAACGGGGACGTAACCCCACCTTGTGGACAACCTTTTGTTGTATTTGCTACTAAAAAGTCTGTACTCATTGGTATCTCGACTGCTCTAGTCTTCAGCATGGTTCCCATCTACTTTGCCAGGGTATTATTAACCCCTCTGCGGATGAGAGCTTCTTTTATTGCTTTATGCGTGGTGTTATCGAAAGCCCCTTCGATATCTAGAAACGCACATAAAGCTGTTTCTTTTGCTTCTAGTGTATCCTGTAGTACATCTGCCAATTGATTCAGGGCAGTTTCTGTCGATCTACCTGCCCTGTATGCATGTTGACAGGAAGCGGAACACTTACTAAGACCGTCATCCTTACATAGTTGTCTATCATTTTTTCAGGAGTTTTAAGTACAAATGAAGTCAAGCATATTGGTCTGAAGGACTTTGGATGAAGAGAATCCTTCTTTCCTGCCGAAAACGAAAAGTAAACGTTTTCGTTAAACTTGATAAAAGAAGAGGAAATAAAACAACGCAAGTATTTGTGAGAAGGAATGTACTGAAGGATTTAGGAACATGTGTACTCATTGAAGGAAAGAAAGTACACAAGAATAACATTCGGTAAACGTTTATCGTTTCAGAATAATGCTAATACTAACAAGGACCCAGGCTCGTCTTTTGGACTATTCCTACGCGAAATATATACCTTTACAGTGATTTTATCAATCTAATTCATCCATTAAATTTAACGACATATGAAGAAATAGCGGTAGATATAGAAAGTACAACTACATTTTTCTCGGGTAAAGAAAAGAGAGAATATATAGAAAATGATGTTCATGAGATTTGACGATTAATTTCATCACTTGGTTTTTACAAAAGGGGGAAAAGGGCAATAGATTTTTTAGGAACGGCAATTAAGTTTGTTGCAGGAACACCTGACCATGCAGAATTAATAAGAGCAGAGAATCAGCAGGTGGAAATTAATTCAAAACTAACTAACTAAACATCACCACTATGATAGAGGTGATGGCATTGATATTCCAGATTTATTTCAATTGATATCTATTAGAAACCAGAGAGTTATAAATTTGCTTAGTACCGCCATTTACTCTCTTACACTAGCTAATTTAAAGTTTGTAAACCCCTTATTATTATATTGTTATTAACTTCCTCAATTAAAGTTTATGCAGAACAACAAATATTAACATTTATTATAAAGATCCCTAATGTGCTTTTGATTTGTCCACTCACGTTTATATATCCTGTAATTCAAGAGAATAACACTGTAATCGATTTAAGAAACACAAATGTACAAATGTTACAATATTAATTACTAAGCAAAATGTAAAACTAAAAGAAACTGAAATCGATATCAAAGGAACTTATTTAATTATACATGAAAATAATATTTTTATAAATGATACGAAATATTCAAAACCAGAAGAGATTTCAATATTAAGAGCATATACTCCTAATAATTTCCAATTTAATGTACCAAAACACTTACCGGTCTTGAATCAATTCTTAAAAAATATATAAATAATATTGAGAAAATTCAAGAATTTCATGATAAAGTAAAAATAGCACGCTATTGTATGTATTTATAACATTTGCCGCCACAACTGCAACGGCCGCTATAATATATTTAAAATGTACTCGTCAACCCACTGTAATTACTGCCACAACAGGACCAGCTGAAAAAATAGACATAAAGCAATTAGCGGAGTACATCATAACCAGAGTTGGAAATCAGCAGATTCGGGACGCATCTGTTTAATAGGTGGAGTAGTCACAGTAGGAAAACGGATGGAAACTCTATAAGAAGCAGTATTCAAAGATAAGTGCGCTGATAGAAAAAAGCTTAAAATCTAGGTAAAAAGTGAAAATAATAAACTGGTGTTGAGCAAATAGGCATTTCCGGCCTACGGATTGTCTGGATATTTAATGTCATCAATTCTATAGTGATTTACATAGTAAATGTACTGTTTGGTTAAGTAGTGCTCCACTGGACTGATAAAATTTGGACTTCGGATTTAGATAACAAAAATATAAATAAATTACAACGAGTTAAATACAACTATTCTTACATATATACAAAAGCTCTAAAGAAGTAAAGCCAGCAACCGCAAAATCTCACCTCAAAATCTTACAATCATATTATAGTAAAACATCATCCTAAAAGCATACAACGTTATTATATTTTGAACGTACATTAATAAATATACAAAAACAAAGATGAACACAGTACTGAGCACACCACCCAAAACACCGTCTCTATCATCGCAGCATGTGCCAAAAACAACCAAACAGTATCCAACACCAACTATAACGAATATTTCGAAAAGGAGATTGGCCGAAACATCACTGGAAGCAGACGAGATGGGCGAATCCGTTGGCAAATTGTCAGTGGCCGAACTTTTAAACATGATACAAA
Organism: Toxonevra muliebris; assembly: GCA_963691655.1. Classification (NCBI taxonomy): domain Eukaryota; kingdom Metazoa; phylum Arthropoda; class Insecta; order Diptera; family Pallopteridae; genus Toxonevra; species Toxonevra muliebris. The sequence continues at coordinate 242,571 of OY829331.1, read as the reverse complement.
TAACAATTTCAAACACTATGGAAGAAAAATTAAAAATACTACCTACCAAACAGGATTTTGAAAGTGTTAAAAACCATGTTACATCATTATCAGCAAAAATTGACACACTGGCAGCAGAAAATCAAAAACTGAGGGACAAGAAAAAAACTAATTGGCAAATGGGGCAAATAGAGCAAAGCATTAAACGAACTAACTTAGTATTCAAAGGCACAGATAATAACACCTCAGCAAGAAAAGCAGTGGACCTGATTTACAAAGAAAAGATGAAAATAACATCACCTATCGAATTTGAATATGCTCGTAAACTATACGGCAACGAGAAGAAAATGGCTGTTGTGGCGAAGCTGAAAACGTATGAGATGGTGCAAGAAGTATTTAAGCACACGAAGAATTTAGCTGGTAGCACGGTGTCAGTGGAAGCCGACCTTGGTATGCAAAGACAACAGGATAAAAAAGCGATGCTACAATTAAAAAAGGATATATTGGCAGTAAGCAAAAGACACCGAGTGGCAGTAAGGGACGACAAGATGAAAATAGCTGAAAAATGGTATCGCTGGAATATCAATAATGAACTGGTCTGTGGAAATCGAAACGCAGGAGATATAATCAATGAACTATATGATGGTTAAATTATTGAAAATATTTTTATCGAGTATAATTGTATAATTAGTAAAATCAATGATCAGAAGATCAATTATCAGAATAATATTTCAAAAACTAACAAAAAATATAATATATATAATCATAAGCAGAAATCAAAACAATTGAAGATTTTGTCATATAATATTCATGGCCTTGAAAATAAATTATTGTATGCTGGTTTTTTTAATTATATTATATTAAATCTTTCGATATCTTCTTACTTTTTGAAACTCATGTTTGTAATGATAAAATCGAGAAATTCGGTAAATATTTTGGAGGTTTTGATTTGTATTGGAAAGCGGCGGAAAAAACAAGCACTTTTTGTAGGGCGATAGGAGGGTGTTTATATTGGGTAAATAAAGAATTGGGAAAGTTGGTATAAATTACATTTATCAATGTACTGGGAAAACGGATATTTTGAAAATAATAGATAATAAACTAAACTTCACACTTGTACCATTGTATATGCGCGGAGCCACATGGAATGAAGACTTTCAAGTACTGCAAAGTTTAGTCAAAGAAGTGTGAATAGTTAACGCAAAGGGTAAAGATTTTATGGCTCTTTGTTATGATTTGGGCTTAGTGATTGCAAATGGTATGACAAAAGGGGATGTTAATGGGGAATTTACGTTCGTCAGTGGAGTGGGTGAATCAGTGAATGATATTTGCGCTATATACCAGGAGTTATTAGGTAATGAAGTTTGTTTTGAAGTGGGAGAAGGAGTATGGTCGGATCGCCTTCCAAACATATTGACTATGAATACATTGATAAATGGTACTAGAAATAATTCTAATTTATTGCCAAAACTCCAATGGAATAGCAATAATATAAAAAGTTGTCAGGTAAATTTACAAAGAAGCTTAGAAAATGTAAAATTGGGAAAAGAGGTACTGGAAATAGAGGATTTCATTAACCTAATAAAATTGGCAAACTCAAAAGTAAATAAGAAGAGATTCACATAGCCAAAGCAATGCAAGTGGTTCAATACTAAATGTTTTAATGCGAGGCAAAAATCTTTTAAAATATTTTTAATTTGGAAGAAATTTTCAGCAGTTCACTTTGCTAATTAAATAATTATTAAAATTATTAGGCTTTGAATGAACAATGATGCCAGAAGAATATCAAAAAGTTCATAGAACTAGCAAATCAGACGATCGTATCGTTGAGGAACCTCAGCTTGTTCCGAATTGTTACGAATTAACAAAAAACTAGCAAAGAAGTAGACAAGCTTAAATATTTGAAAGCAAATTATAATTTTGAACTTTCAGAACTTGGATAACAAAATCGACTTGGTAAAAAATAGTAAGGACAGGTGGTCGCTTGCCAAAGAAATTCGAAATAAAAACACACATTCTGTTAAATCCGGTTCAAAACTCGCTAGATATTCACTATGCGCCAAACTATATATGGGTTGAAGATTTAGATAAAAATATATCTCTGCTAGAAGTAAAGACCGTACTAAAACAGGCAAAAGATAATAAAGGACCCGGAGAAGACCGAATCACGTATGAGTTTTTTATGCGCCAAATGCAGTTTATGAATCAGACGGAACAGATATAGCTTTTTATAAAAGCATTATTTTTCCAATTCACAAAAAAGGCAATATTACAGTGCCAAACAATTACCGCGGAATATCATTCATGAACTGTGTATGCAAAATAATGAAGGGAGTGATAAATAATAGGCTTACAGCTTGGGTGGAAGATCAAGAGGTGTTAAACGAATTCCAAGCAGGATTTAGGAAAAGATACTCCACTGCAGACAACATTTATAATTTAGCGTCAATAGTCCACTGGAATTTTAGCAAAAACAAAAAAACTTATGCTTTTTTCGTGGACTTCAAAGCCGCATTCGATAAAGTTCCAAGATAGGCTCTAATTTATAAATTATATGAAATTGGTATTTCATTAAAAATGGATAAGTTCATTGAGAGTATCTATAGTAAAACGTTTGGACGGGAAGTGAGATGACAAACTGGGGAGTGAAGCAAGGTTGTCTGTTGTCGCCGCTATTATTTGCTCTGTATCTAAATGATTTACACCAGATGTTCTCAGCTGTGTTCATCCTACGCCCCCCTTTTCGAATTCGTGGCAACCCGCGCCTCCCCTACTTTGATTTTCACACAACAGTTTTTTATGCTGGTTTACTATTTTTTAAATTAAATCATACCCGCCTTGATAAAATTCTAGTTTTTCCGTAGTTTGGATGAAGCTCTGGTTAGTTTGCGTCAAAGATATTTTATTACTTAGTAGTTGAATAGTTCCTCGTAAAACTGTGTCGTTTTAGTTGGAAATTCGCTAGCATAAACTTACCAAATAATTAATAAATAGAGTCAATTATGCATTATCTTAAGTTATTCCTAATGGTAAAATAATATCAAACATTTCTAAATTTGTTTCTATTTGTTCACTTTTTTCTTTTCACTTTCTCTTCTTCTTTATATTGTTACTTGTCGGGATGAAAACACAGCAGTTCGCGTTTTCGGGATGACAAAAGAGGGGAACTGTGAATGTTCGAAAAAAAACGATACGTTAAAATCGCAGATGTGTGTGCAATGGGCTGCATTGTTGTAATTTCTTACGTTGCAGATTCGCACCGTTAAAATCGCAACTGTATGTGCTTACCTTAAGTCAGAAATGGAAAATGTGAAACTAAAAGGTGCATATTGTAGGTTTTAATATAAAATATGAAAGAAAAAAGAAATTATTTTGTTAAATACAAAATATTTTGATTACGGCGCATTACAGAGTATTCAAATATTTGTTTATTGAAATATCTCTGCGCCTCCCATTCAAATCTGTCTATTTCAAGTTTGACGCCCACGTACATGGTGATGCTTGAATCTGGCGCGGAGAGTGGACCTATATGCACTAGACTTACATATGCGGTATATAATAAAAACTCTATTTACCTTTGAGGAAAAGCTACCTCACCAGCTTAAAAAAAAAATGCTGAAATGTAAACTTGCTTGGTTTAAGGATATAAATAAGATTGGAAGTGATTACGACATACAATGGACATATAATGAAAACTTAAACAGAAGTGAATGGGAAAAGAATAGGGAAAATTTATTGGCAGCATTAAGACAAAAAGATAAGCTAGAATGGCTTAAAAGGGCTGTTCAGACGAACAGATTCTATTCCAAGCTAGAATTTGGGGTGGGAGTAACGTACATGTTGGAAGGCGTTAAACAAAATGATTTAATGTGGATATTTAAAGCAAGGGGTGATCTATTATCGCTAAATGGTAACCGCTTCCAAACCAATGCTTCCAAAATTTGCTCATTTGTAGGAATATGCCCTGTCTTAAAAGACTATAGATTGCTGTATTTTGGAAAACCAGAGTTAAGGGAAGAAGATATGATATGTATATTAAACTTAAAAAGCCAAAAGCGTGAGAACTTAACTATGTATATTGTAAAAGCTTTAGAATATAGAAAATTTTTAATAAATGAATTTTATTATTTATAACCCATTGGTCTAATGGATTAAGATCAATGATGGGTTATATATTAAAAGAAAATATTTTCGACTGACAACAACTGATGTTAAAGTCGTATGTTCTATTTATGTTTATATTTAAATTAAAGATTTTTTGTGTTAAGCAACGAATTCGAACTGTCGTTTCCATGTCTAAAAGGAGGCCTGAGGTATGGATTTCTTCCACCATTCTCGATAGAGTGTCGGCTACGATATTTTCGGAGCCTTTTCGTTGCTCTATCTGGAAATCATAGGCCTGTAGCTGCAACGACCGCCTAGTAAGGTGCCACTTGATAGCTAATACTGCTGCCAAACATTCTTTCTCGGTAACAGAGTAATTTCGCTGACAATAGTTTAGTTTCTGTGAAAAATATGCCACTGGTCGCTCTGTTCTGTCCTGATCGTTCTGATACAACACCCTTTTTTAATGTAAAGGAGCTGACAACATAGAGAAATCTTTAATGAATCGACGATACCACCCTGCTGTACCTAAAAAACTGCGCACCTGTTTTGCCGTTTTGTATCGCTGATACCTTTTGGGGATCAGTTTTCAACGCGCCGCCGTCGATTACATACCCCAGATATCGTAGCTCTTTGAAATAAAGTTTAGATTTTTCTAGACCAATGGTCAGGTTTGCTCTTTTAAAGCACTCAGCTACTTCATTAAGCACTTGTACGTGGGATTCAAAATCTGGGGTTATCACTAACAGATCTTCTAGGTTTACGAACACGTTCGATTTTGATGTATTTGGCACGACCTTGTCCATCAACCTATATAAACCTTGAAGCGGATTGCAGAGGCCGAATTGGTATAGTGGCCAGCCGGGAACTGTAAATGCGGTGTATTCCTTACTTTTTTCATCAAGCGCGATTTGCCAAAATGCATATTTCAGATCTACACTACTAATGTACTGCGTGTAATCTATGCGACTTAATATGCCTTCTATGTTTTGCAATGGATACGCATCTTTTACCGTAAGAGTATTCAATTTTCGGGCATCCAAACAGAATTTATTTTTACCAGACCTACGAACACACGCGGTGCGATTGCTCCAAGGACTTTCACATTCTTCAATTACTTTCAGTCCTAACATTTTATCAATTTCATTATAAACTAGATTTTGCACAGCAGGAGATATTGGGTAGTGTCAATCTTTCACCGGCACCGCGTTATATACGAGTTTTATAGTATGCACCTCAAAAGATGTTCAACCTAGTTTTTTTACCTTCTCTAATTGTTGCACCTGTAACTCAGATAAATCATGCATTATCGGATCTCTCTTCTCAGTGCCTACTGTACCATTGGGCAAATTTTCTATGCTTACTTCAGCAACACCTACTACATCGGGAGCTATATGAAACTACGCCAGAAATCCAGTCCCAGGTAAATATTTTGAAATAAATCCGGACATAAATAGAAAGTAGTATCCGACCGAAGGTGATTTTTTGGCCGAGCTTTGGCCATTCATCTGACCTTCGGCCGAAGCCGAAGACCGAAGGTTTTTTAAAATATAAAAAATAAAAATCTGAAAGTAAAATTTTTCTACATAAGTATGTGGGATCTTTTATTTAGTGAAGCAATTCAAATTAAATTCAAGTATTTATTATAGTATAATAAATATAGTAAAGAACAATTTAATGTTCGAAAAACTAAATTGTGTATTAACGAACACAAGGCAGAAGTGAAACTTCTTGTGAACTAAACGGAACACAAGCAAATGAAATTTTTCAATCGCTAAATTTTTTACTTCATTGGCTTGTGTTTTTACCTCGTTTATATCAACTCGCTTTCAATAGTGTCTGTCAGTCTGTTCGGTACAAATTTTGCAATCGATTTTAAACTAACTTCCCGATGAGCTAGAGACTTAAATATAGTTCAGAACTGGAAGACAATGCAATATGAAGTATCTAAAATATATATAAATATAATAATATTTAAAATATTAGCATCGGAAGTTTTTCCATTTTTTTCATTGATCCAAAGCATTGAATTCATCGTTGTTAAAATCATTGCTTTAGCGGGAGTAGAATATATGTATATGTGTATACATACACAAATTCAAAGACAAATGAGAGAGAGAACAATAACGAACTTTTCTTTCGTTTTGTTCCGCTTACAAAGAGTATAGATTGTAAAGATATCGCAAATTGCTCTTGCTGGAATCGAAACAAAAAATCGTAGAAACAGCAGCGAGGTGCAATACCGATGGTGTCCAGGAGACAACAATGTATGAATAGATGAGTTTGACGTGTTTGATGAAATAAATATTTAACATTTCTTTTAGCAAATAACTTTCAACATTTACAGTATTTATATATTCTTTATATACAAATATGTAAACGTTTTGTACTGATTTCATGAAATCAAAATGCGAAGAAATATTATCACTATTTTCAACATTGTACATAAATATATGTATGTAAATAAGTATATTTAGCTAAAATGCTAGAACTTTTTATATTTTATATTTTAATATATAAATAAATTATTCTTCTTGTACATTTTTACATCCATAACAACAAATCTTCTTCTTACTATGTATTTGGCAAATGCCTTTATTTCATTTCTGTTTCAAAATGTGGAATCACAACGAGGTGCAATGTAAAAACAGTATTTATTGAGTACCCATTTATGTGAGAAGATATAATTTGAATTCTGTTATATTTAATGAATAGGGCTATTCGCAATCTGGGGAAAATGATCTTGCACCAGTCCAATAATTAATTGTGACATTGCTTAGACAATTGGTTTTGGTTCAATGTGTCAACAATTTCAAATTCCAATTGAGTTCAAGTAACTTCAAAACCTCAATTGACTTCAAGTCACTCCAATTTAGTGCAAATTGTCGGTTATTAACCATGACTTCAATTAAATTGATTGCATTCTTTTACAGCTCTGGTCTTTACTTAAAATCGATTGCAAAATTTCACACACACAAGACTAAAAAGTAAAAAATAATAATTTAAATAAAAAATATTTTAAAATGGACTAAAAAGTATAAAATAATTTCTCCTAACCCCATACAGATTCACAACCACATATAGATTCCTTATCCCATACAGATTGTCTTGGAAATTTGTAACTGTGAATTTTAGTAGGACGAAAATACTTGTATGATTTAAAACGAAAAACGTGGGACGCATATGGATAGAGATAAAATTGCTAGCCATTTAGGTGAACTATTCATCCATCAATTTCCTATTGCATGCGAACCACGTTTGTCGCAACAGGTTTTTAGTCGACTTTTGAGTTTAGCTGTTATTCCTTATTGCCACAGAATTACTCAAAAACTAACCGTTGTAGGAAAAAATTTCCAACTAATAAAAGATCGCACAAACTTATCGAAAAAATATGAAAATAAAATTGTTTTTGTTATTCAACATATGAATTCTGGAAATTTTATAAACAAATTGAATTTTTCCAAACTTGGACAATTTTTATTTAAATTTTTTTAGTGAAAATATTTATTAATGTGTTAGGAAAATTGTGTAAAAATTTCAGAGTGGGATAAGATATAGTTTTCGAGACATTCAAATAATAACAAAACAACTACTACTAAAGTCATCTACTTCGAACGGCACGCACATGAATTTACATATGTTAAAGTGTACTTACTACCACTTTCTCTTATTTTTGTTGTTTGTTTAGTTTATATATGAAATAGAAACAAAATTCGTAAATTTGTTGTTGTTTGGCATGTTACCTAAACAAACAGGAACGAAATACAGAAAGTTCTCTTTAACGCTGCGTTTACACCAGACAATGCTCTGAAGACAATTGAGAATATGCATTAGCTGTTCAAAAACAGAATAGTTATCTTCGTGACGTAGGCGTCAAGACAATTGCTAAAACAAATTTATTTCTAGCAAGCCGCCGTATGTGTCGTTTCGATTAATTTGCTTGTCTTCTGTTCTTATTCTTTCTTTTTTATATTTGATAATTTATTAACGCATTAAAAATTTCTAAATTAAAATTCATTTTTCGTTTTCCCCGGCATTTGTGCATGTGTTTCTTTGTGTTTTTTGAAAACCATAATTTGTGGAAAACCCTGTTTGATGTTTCACTTTGGAATTTGTGAACTTCTCTGCATTTTTTCCGATACAAATACTTTGTGAACAAAATGTCGTTAGCAGAAAAGCAAATAGCAGCAATACGGCTATTGCGTGAATTATACATCCTGAAAAAGAAAAATGATGGGAAAATTGTGCATCAGAGGTGCTGGGTGAAGCCGTTGTTAATGAAGACGAAAGAACACAACCTGGAGGCGCATTTGTTGAACAACCTCTTTTGGAGTGATGACGCGAAGGACTTTCACAACTTCACACGTCTTTCACTTGATAAGTTTGAAGAAATTTTGAATTTGGTGTGTATGTATACACACGACAAAGCCCACACCAGTACACTTGCTAAAATAACTAAATATTTTGAAATAAAACTAGGTTTATGAACGGTTAAGGAAAGAAGATACGGTGCTGTGGGATTCCATTACACCGACGACGAAATTGGCTATAACGCTGTGGTATCTGGCAACAGGAAACTCATATCAATCATTGGAATTTTTGTCCCATGTTTCAAAAAGCACCATAAGCCTTTTTGTACCATACATGTTACGCGCTATCTATGAAAGTTTGCAGCCCGAATACTTAAAAGTAAATATTTATGTACATGCAGTTGAACTTCGATTATCCGAGACTCTATTAACTAGCAACATTTATTAACCAGGATATTTAAAAATTTTGCGCATCTTTTTTGTCTTCTATGAACCGCGATTGACACTATTATCTGTGATTACTCTATCTACATATGTATGTATATATGTTTATGAAGAAATCATTATAGTGTCTGTTGATAAACAAAACTCACTAACTGCACTTTTAATTATTTGTTGGAATATATTTGCATTTGAAAGATTTACAGGCTTTCTGTGCTTCAAGAGATTGTTAATAAAACCCAATTCAGGAAAACAAAAAAATCAAAATTTTAAATAGTCTGCTAGATTTTGAGATATTGAATTATAGTTTCTTTTTAAATTTAATTTTAAATCCAAAGTTTTCCTACTATTACATTTTTTCAAAGACAAATAAATGACTTCAGTAAGTTTAAACCAATTTCTTAAATTTTCAGATTTTTATTAATCAGCATTATGCCAAATTAGAATATATATATATAGAAAACGTTAAAAAAAGTCACATAGTTGTATATATATTATTTATTTATTATGTACAAGCCTTCATTGGCCAAAACAGATAAAGATATGTAAATATCAACTATTAAAAAACCCTTTGTTGTAAAATTTTTTTTAATTGAGGAACGAGTTCTCTTCATCCAACAAATCCGGCAGTATTTCGGCATCAGACATTACAGACATTATAAAATGTCCGAGTCACGCGTGTCTGGCGTAGACGTTCTGACTTCTTCTTGGCTGAATTTACGCCGAAACATTAAATTTAGCATTTCTGCCATTGTTTTGTACGTAACTTTTTCAGGCATGGTGCGCAGCCGCGTTGCCATGCTCTCCGCGAAGGCGCTGAGCACGTGGCACATGTTGACCCACATGGCAGATTTCTCTTTACAGATGTGGGTTGCAATGGCAAAGCTTCAGTCAGTACAATTTATCAAGGCGGCCAGCTCTACAGAGGCCTACAAGAGTGTTCGCGAAACATTCCCGACCCAACAGAATTAGTTTTCGGGCAGGGCAATAAACTCCCTCATTATTTCATCGGAGACGTTGCATTCGCTCTTGACAAAAACTTGCTGAAGCCATACAACCGAAATATGAAATTGACTGTGCCACAAGTCTTCAATTACAGGCTTCGTCGCGCACGAATGGTTTCGGGAAACTGGCAAAACGATTCAGCATATTCCAGAGAACAATTTAGGTGTTACCGAGCACGGTCAATCTATTAGTTTTGGCTTGCTGCACTCTACACAACTATTTAACAAACCCTAAGACAACAGTGCCTCAAAACTTCGAAGCAAATGGCAGTCAACCCGAAACCTTCTCTTCCATTGGACCACAGGAGTACAATACGTACAGATACGCCAGCAGAATCAGAGACGAAATAGCAAGTCATATCCGTCCCATTAAAATAATGTAACAAGGAACATTATTTGAATAGGCACAATATTCATTTTTATACATCTTATTTTAAACTATATGATCGTCACCTAATCCAATTCTAGCATACATGCGTTACTGCATGAGATCGTTGGCAATGCACTCCGCACTTCCACTTTGATGAGGGTAACATATATCATATGTATGTTATACTCCTATTTTTATATAAACACACATTATATGCTATCGCTACATTTTTATGTTTTATGTAAACCTAAACCTTAAGTTATAGTTATATTGTTATGTAGATACATATGTATGTAAATGTGTATGCATACAATTATAGATTAAGGAAATTAAGCATAAGCAAAACTAGGATAAGAATTTTATATTTAAGATTGATATTTTCAAATAAAAACTCAGTGATAAATAAGAGTTTCATGGCTCAACATCCAAATTAAGAAACAAGAGTTTCTTAATGTAAATGTATCTGGCGACGAGGAAAATAAATAATAAATGGCAGAAACCTCAATCCAAATTTTTAATAATAGTTTATATCATTAAATATTTCTCGTGATTTTTCTGATTGTCTACGAGTTTTGTTGAATAAATATTTTTTGAAAGCAAAATAAACTTTACGCAAGATAAGTTCAAATACAAAAGAAAAGTGCAAATGTTAAAAATCAGCAACTAACGAATTTTCCTAAATTAAAATTTTAATTTGTGCTATAAAAATAAAGCAGAAATTGTAATTGTAAACATAATTTTTTTATATGTAAAAGACAAAGAAGAAATTTTTCTGCACGGCATAAAAATTTAATAAAAAAAAAAGAAAGAATAATTTCATTCAAAAAAAGAAAAAAAAAAGGATTACAAAATAAACAAAAACAAAAGAAAACATTTTGAGATATTAAAGAACATTAATAAATAAAAAGTGAAGTTCCTATGTAACAAAAAAAAAAATTGCAAAATTGTAAATTGCAACAACGAACTACTATAAGTAAAGAATTCATACATACACACATCAACGAATTGCGAACGGAAACATCAACATCTACAACAATAACTACATCAATAACATCATCAATACAGAACCAACGACAGCAGCGGCAACAAAAACCCCAAAAAAGACAGCAACTGAAGTAATCGATACTAGCCAAGTGAGCTCGCAACGAAAACAACATCGTATAAAATCATACAACAGCAGCAGCATCCACAGATCCACTACATCTCTAACAGTATGTTAAACTATCTTATTTTATCATAAGTTAAATGTAATTAAATTTCCTGATTATGTTATGGCAATTTTATTGTGACAAGGCATCATTATTTTTTTTAGTAAACAATGTAATATATGTGTAATGACTTTTAATTAAAAAAAAAACAAACAAAAAATGGACGCTAACGCAATAAGTTTATTTAATTTAACAATTAATTTTATAAAAAATATAGAACAGTTCAACGGTACGGACAAGAACCACTTACCTGACTTTTTAGCACAAGTAGAAAATACAATACTGACTTTAGAAACCTTTGACGAAAACAATAGAAGAATTTTGTTTAATTACCTGAAAAATAAATGCGTAGGGGAGGTAAGGCAAGTCCTTCATAGATATAACCCTCCAGAAAATTGGACAGCACTTAAAGACATTTTAAAAGCTAATTATGGCGAAAAACTTACCATTAACGAACTAATGGATAAGATGAAAACTCTTAGGATAGATGGTACAATTGAGAAGTACCATTATCAAATTAATATATGAAGAAGTTGAATAAACAACAGATACCTCACCCACTTTGATGAAGTTATATATGGGTAAATCCCAGAAAAGTGAAACCAAAAGTAAAAATATCAAAATAAAAGGTTAAAAATACGTTAACATGAAAGACAATAAACTATGTTTAATGAATAAATTCGATTTAAAAAAATAAAATCAAGGAAACCCCATAATTTTATTTGATTTTTTAAACAAAGTTTGGAATCATAGAATAGTTTCAAAAAGGCTGCCAATTTCAAAGTGGGAAAACAATTAAATTTGTGTTGCTACTCGCAAACGCAGCAAAAAAAAAAAGCGAGAAAAATATTCAAAGGGTGCATAAATTTTAGTGTGTTAAATATTTGGTTTCGGTGCAAAAAATAAATTTAAAAATTTGTTTAAGTGTGAAACGTAAGTAACGCGAAATATACTAAAAGTTGTTTAACTCGAAAAGTAGTTTATCAAATAAAACCAAATCTTAGATTTTCTTTTAAAGATTGAAGTTATATTGATCTACACTATTTTGGATTCAAAAATTCTAGTATTTGTTTAAAAATGAAAAGTAAGTAACATAATTTTTTTTTTTTAATTTTTTTTGTATCTGGTAGCAGAAATAGAAATGGAGCAACAAAAATTGTCCACAAATGACTAAAAACTTACTTCAAAGCATCGTGTGAGGTGTTATAGAGAAAAAATAAAGTTAAATATAGAAGGCGATAAGGTATATCGGGAGAAAAATAGTCTTCATTAATCTAAATTCTCTTAAAAAATTATAAGTTCTTTGCTCAAGAATGAATTAAAATTTTTTTTTTTAGTATTATATTTAAAGATTTGATTATTTACCACATAGCATTTATTACATTCACTATATCTTTCAAATAATTATTGCTCTATCAAAACACAAGCTTTCCTTTGCAAAGAATTAAAGAATTTTTTTTTAAATAAAATATATTAAATGATTGCATTTTATTGTTTAATTCAAACCCTCCCTAAATAAAAGAGCAAGTCAAGTGTACTTGAGTTAAAAGGCGGTCGCTGAATTCGACATACACTGTGCTAAGCTAGGAACTTAAAACAAAAAAAATTAATAATCAAAAATTGTATTAAAAATCTAAATTTCTCTTGTTAAACAAACGAATTTCACTTTTACTTTTTTATATGTTAGATTATTTCAAGGTTGTGTGCTCCATAAAAAAAATCCGGATGTGTATTAGACCACGGATTCGAACTCAGTGACCCCCTTTTATCTAGCTCATTCCTAAAAATGTTCATTTGTACATAGACCCGTGATACATAACTTGAAACGTAAGTAACACTAGGCAAATCAAATATGTATTAAAAAAATATACTATTTAAAGCAATATAGTCAAATTTTTATGAGCTTCTACTGTCGATAAATAAATCTATTTTGAAAAAATTTTCTTCTTTAATTTTCATTGACCAATTCGCAGAATTTCACATATCTAAATCGAGTACTCAAAATAGATGTTTTGTGCGGTAACGTAAATAACGGCACTAATATGAGTTGTTTCCTCAGAGCACATTAATAATTGAAAATATGTTTATGCTGAGTCATGCACAAGTGCATAAGACACATACGACTGTGTTACCCGATTTTTGAAATAGTTGATAATTATTAGTGAAAAAAATCGTTTTATACCGAATGGTGAAACGTAAGTAATGCTGGATTTACCCATATACAGTTGGAGAAATAAACAGAATATGTTTTGAAACTTTCAAGAGTCGGTTGCCAGAACCAACTAGGACATTGATTCTAGCTAGGAATTCCGACACAATAGAAGAAGCATTTAAAATAATTAGGGAAGCAAGACATCAAAACTTTACGGCATTGGGTTGTAATCAGCCCAATTTTCAAAATTCTACATATAGAACTAATTTCAGCAATGACGTTAGGAACAGGAGGGCAACTTATAGAAATTACGGAAATAATAATTATTGATATGGTAATAACTGTCATCAAGATAACACTAATAGCTATCAAAACGATAACTATAATCAAAGAAATAATAATAACAATAATATTAATAACTGTGATTACCAAAATAGAAATCTTAGTAATTATCAAATCGGCAGTGGTAACCATTACCAAAATAAGAATTATAGTAATAATTATCAAAACCAACCCAATCAAAATAAAAATTCTAGCACTAACCATAATAATAATGGTAGGAACCAAATACAAGAACCAAACGACAACAGAGTTCAATTATCAGGGCAAACGAGAAACACCACGAACTCAAATCGTAGTAACCGACCCGTTCCAATGGATATTGGAAATAACAACGTAAATTTTCGTGCGGAAGGACCAATCAACTTCCCTATATAGTCATCAAAAACTCAATAAAGACATTGTATTTTTTGATCGACACAGGGGCGGAATTTAGTGCAATTAATGTAATCTTATGTACTTATGTAATCCGAAATGGAAACATAATGTAAATGTCGTAATAAGGGCAATGGGAATGGAAGTTCAAGTTAAGAAAATTTGTAAATTTCCAATTTTTAAAGAATTTAATTTAAAAGATTATGATTGCCAATTTTTAGAATACAATTTTAATAACACGTTTGACGGTTTAATCGGTAACAATATTTTATCAGATCTGAATTGCGTTATTGATTACCCAAATAGACATTTAAAAACAAATAAAACAATTATACCTATTTACCTAAATAAAGAAGAAGAAGTTTATGGCGAAATTGCGTACAATGAAAACCCCATCGAAATATTTAATAACGAAATCAGAGAATGTGAATAAATTTAATACTGACCATCTAAATCATCAAGAAAGAAGATTACTATTTGCAACAATAAAAAAAAACATAAAAAAAGCTTTAACAATGAACATGATAATCTAACCTTTACTAACGAGATTAAGCATAAAATTACCACCAAAAAGGATATTCCGGTATACTCAAAAATGTATAGGTACCCAGAAGTACACAATGAGGAAGTTAACAAGCAAATAGATAGTATGCTTAAACAAGGAATAATTAGAGAATCTAATAGCTCTTACAACAGTCCGTTATGGATGGTGCCCAAGAAGCTTGATAACTCTAATAAACAAAAATGGCGTTTAGTAATCGATTATGGGAAACTGAATGACATAACAATTGAGGACAGGTTTCCAATTCCAAATATAGAAGATATATTTAATAAATTGGGAAGGTGTCAATATTTTTCAACTTTGGATTTGGCCGAAGGATTCCACCAAATCGAAATGGACCCTTATGATGTTCATAAAACAATCTTTTCTACAGCCAACGGACATTATGAATTTCTTCGTATGCCTTTCGGCCTACGAAATGCGCCAGCCACTTTCCAAAGAATGATAAACAATGTATTACAAAAATATATTGGAAAAATTTGCCTTGTCTACTTAGACGATATTCTAATTTTCTCTACTAGCATAGAATAGAATATAGAATCCCTTAACATAATACTTGACTGCCTAAATAAAGCCAATCTGAAAGTTCAACTTGGTAAATGCAACTTCTTATCAAAGGAAACAGAATTCCTAGGTCATGTAGTAACATCTGAAGGAATTAAAACCAATCCAAAGAAAATTGAGGCAATAGAGGTAATTACCTTACCTAAAACCCAAAAAGAAATTAAGTCTTTCCTTGGCATAACAGGATATTATAGGCATTTTATTAAAGATTATTCGAAGATAGCCCATCACCTTGTAAAATACTTGAAAAAGAACTCTAAAATAAATCTCAAAGATAAAGATTATATTGAGGCTTTTAACAAACTCAAACTTTTATTAAAAAGTGACCCGATATTTACACACCCAGATTTTAAAAAACCTTTCACCTTAATTACAGATGCAAGCAATTTTGCTTAGGGGCGGTCTTAATGCAAAATAGTAGAATTATTGCTTTCGCTAGCCGTTCTCTTAATGGGCATGAAAAAAATTATAGCACCATCGAAAAAGAGCTACTTGCCATAGTTTGGGCAACAAAATATTTTAGGCCTTATCGGTCGTAGGTTTACAATCAAGACGGATCATCGTCCATTAGTATGGTTGAATAACCTTAAAGAACCAAATTCCAAGTTACAGCGTTGGAAGATTAAATTAAATGAATTTGATTTCGATATTGAGTACATAAAAGGTAAGCAAAATGTTGTAGCAGATGGACTAAGTAGAATTTTCCAGGAAGAGCCTGGGAAACAGAATTTATTGGTACACTTGAATGAATTAGATGAGGATGATATTCAAACCGTACACAGTGCAGAAACTGTCAGTATGAATTTCATCAGGATTACCGAAAATCCAATAAACATTTTTAGAAAACAAATAATTTTAGAAAAATCAGAGAGACAAACAATTAGCAAAAAAATATTATATAGAAACAAAATTATTGACACAATTAATAAAAGTCCACAAAGCAATTTACTAGAAATAATGTGGGAAAAATTACCAGAAAAAGGGCTAGCTGTGATATTTTACCCCGATGATCAACTTTTTGTACAATTTCAAGATATAATATTTTATAAATAACAAAAATCTTAAAATTATGAAATCAAATTCTCTTTTAAAGGACATTGTTGACAGAAACGAATTGCTAAATATAATAACTCAAGAACATAACCAAAATAATCAAAGGGAATTAATGAAGTTTTACTAGAGTTAAAAATTTCATGCTATTATCCAAATTTACAAAAAGAGATCCAAAAGTTCAAAAACAACTTTGAGATCTATAATAGAGCGAAATTTGACAGAAAACCTATCAAACACTTTTTAAATATTACAAAAACTCCCGAAAGACATAACGAAATAGTACATTTTAATATTTGGTACCCACAAAGAAATATAATGTATCTCACAAGCATAGAGATATTTACCAAATACGCTACTGCCCATCCATTAAAAGATAGAACTTGGGTATCAGTAGTGGAGGCAATTAAACATCGAATTCAATACTCAGGGAAACCAGACAATTAAGTCACTGACAACGAATTAGATACTTTAGCAGTGAAGGAGTTTCTTAGAGATAGCGGAATTAATCTTCATCTGACAACTACCTATTTAAAAACCGGAAATTCAGATGTTGAAAGATTACATTCAACACTGAACGAGCATATTCGAATTTTTTATGCTGACCCAAATAATAATGATAATTTGCAAGAAAAAGTTTTTAAAGCAGTCACTGCATACAATAATACCCTACACTCAACCACTAAGTTACGACTCATAGACCTAATAAATAATACTATTTCAAGAGAAGAAATTTAAGCACTTTCAAAAGCTTGGCATCAAGATAAACTTAGAAGAATTAATGCAATTAATAATAAAAATAATAAAACATATACCACGAATTTTGAAAATGAATTGGTGAATAATACAAGAGTAAGCAAGGCACAGCCCAAATATAAAAAAATCAGTAACTATAGTAAGGAAGGGAATCATTTAGTTTCTAATGACAATCAATTTAAAAAAGTGTATAAAACGCAAATAAAAAGGAAATTTAAATTCCAAAAACTACCAAACATTGATGACTCAACCACTTAAAACTTTAACAACAAAACAAGCATTGAAACGATAGACGATGACGTTAACCAAAAATTATTTCAAAACAGCGACGATAGGGAAATCCTACTAAATAAAAATATTTAATAAACTTTTATAATTGCAAAATAAATTTGTGTAATGAAACATTTTTTAATAAAAAACAATAATAGAAATATATTTATCCAAATAAGAACATAAATATTAATTTTGAAGAAAAAAATAAATGTTGATAAAATAAAAATGAATCAATAATAAAAAACAAAACAAAAAATATTAAACAAATAAAAGAACTATTATTTCATAAAAACGTATCTATCCCATGAAAAGAAATATATCATTTATAATAGTAATGATAATTGTCATAGTTGTGTTATATTGTAATTCTAATTTATGTAAAAAAGCAAAAAGATAACAATGTAAACATTGTATTAAATATAATCTCACCAACAACTCGTTCAACAGGGACTGTTGAATCTAGGGGTGGAGGAGTCATATCCGTCCCATTAAAATAATGTAACAAGAAACATTATTTGAATAGGCACACTATTAATTTTTATACAACTTATTTTAAACTATACGATCGTCACGTAATCCAATTCTGGCATACATTCGTTACTGCATGAGATCGTTGGCAATACACTTCGCACTTCCACTTTGATGAGGGTAACATATATCATATGTATATTATACTCCTATTTTTATATAAACACACATTATATGCTATCGCTACATTTTTATGTAAACCTAAACCTTAAGTTATAGTTCTATTGTTATGTAGATACATATGTATGTAAATGTGTATGCATACAATTGTAGATTAAGGAAATTAAGAATAAGCTAAACTAGGATAAGAATTTTATATTTAAGATTGATATTTTCAAATAAAGACTCAGTGATGAACAAGAGTTTCATGGCTCAACATCCAAATTAAGAAACAAGAGTTTCTTAATGTAAATGTATCTATATCCGATGGGGATGTCGACTTCCAGTGTCAAAAAGTCAGATTGCATAAAAGTTAAATTTTTTAAACCCAAAACTTAGAGTCAAACGTGTATTTTGTTAAATACATGTGAAAATGAATTTAACAAACATTTTGTATTGATATTTATTAAAAATATATATTAAAACACGAAACACTCTAAAAGCATTTAAATTTATATAAAAAAACGTGTCCAAACGTATACAAATGATTTTATTAACGATTTCCCACACGTAAGTACTACCTCATAAACAAAAAAAATTTAAGCAATTCAATTCCCTTTTCGTTTGAGTGAGAATTTTGGTAAACTTATATTTCCACTGCAATTTTCTTTTTTATTTGCTACTTACTTTTTCACTGTTATCTTTCGACTTCCTCGTTGAGATTGAGCTGTCCAAAAATGCCATCTCGTCAAACCAGAACAATGCCGGCTGGTACACATTTGCAGCATCACATCCCGAACGTTTGCTGCTCTCCACCTTCCTTTTTTCGATTACGTAAGTGCTTCTCAACGACTTCAGCCTCTTCCTTACGCAATCATCAGTCATACTGCATTCATTTGCAATTTGTTCCAGTGCCTAATGTATTAGTAAAAAATTAAATTACATATTATTACAGTGAGTTGAACTATTGATAGCTACCTTCTTCTTCAAGTCGTTGCGGCGATAGGAAAAGCAGTTCATGTTCCACAACATTTCGCGTTCGCGCAATAGCCCAATTATTTTTAATATTTCCTCTTGTTTTCTTTCTTTTTCCATCCTATGTAGTCTGCAAATTATAAATGTATTTTTTTAACAAAATAATACCAATAACCTTACTAATTTCAATAAAACTTACCAAAATCTCCGAATATCAAAATCAAATTTGTGTTTTGCGCGGTAATTCAAATATGCTTTTTGTTTTCTTTTCTGTTATATTCTTTCGAAACGTCAATAAAAGTCAAAATTATTGTTACCATCTTTGTCTACGGAAAATCAGAGACAGAGGCGAAAACAATTGTCTGTGTGTGAGTGTATTAGTGAAAAAGTGTGAATGTATTGCTATTGTCTAGGCAAAACTGTCTGGTGTAAACACTGGGTTAGGCTGGTTTTACAGTTTCACGTCCATTTTTTGCTTCATTCGAGTTTCTACGAGGTCAACAGCATTAGTTCAATTTCAATTTAGTTGCTGTAACCCTTTAAATAATAAATTACATGTTTCTGCTTCGATTCTTGAAAAACTAAATTTTAGGAACCGGGTGATCTGTTGTGCTCTCCTTATAGGAAATAAAAAATATTAGTGCCAGTGATATGTGAGTACAATTTCAAAATTCGCTGCTTATTATACATACAATAGTTTTATCGCGTCTGGGAGTTTTGAAAAAAACACTGAATAACTCAGATAATGAAGGTCATGGAATCTCAGAGACCGATGATAAAGAATATCTATTATAGTTAAGATATAAATAGCAGAAAACTTTACTCTAAACTTACTTCAGATTCTGAACCATACAAAGAAAAATCATCATTCGGGAATTCCCGTTGGTTTAGTTTACATGCAAAACAACAACAAATTTACGAATTTTGTTTCTGTTTTACATATCATCTAAAATCCAAAAAGCCGTAACTATGCAAATTTTCAAAATCGACTTTTTGAATAATTATGATGCACTTGCCCAAACTGCATGTTTCTGCAACTCTTAAAACTTCTTTTTTAAACGTCTACACCCAAAAATAACGGTTTTATTAACGAAATCCAAAAGGCCGTAGCTACAAGATTATGAATCTAATAAGCAAATAGACGTATTTACACACTTGAATGAAAAAGGAAACAAAATACTTATTTCAATATTTTTAAGTAAATATTGTTCAATGAAAATACTTGAAAACAAACCCCTTGTAATTCTCGGTAACATCACAAAGACCACTGATGAGGAACCGTGGAGGGTTCCAAAACGGCGTATGATTTGCCTAGTCTCATTTCGATAAAAAGGAGCCTGATAAACAAATTTTTAACTGTTAATATGAACAATTAGATTTCAGTTTCATATTCTCTAATAATAATATGTAACTAAGTGATTCTAAACATACACAATTACATTTTTCTTAAATCTATAATCTATACATTTATTAGTGTAACTACAATTTTATTCCAGAAGATCCAGAAGTGCTACGATATCAATTTAAAGAGCTTGACGAGTAGGTTAGCCAAAAATTCAGATTCAAAATCGGTTTAGCCAAACACCAGTGAGTAGTTTGGTTCTCTTTTGATATTTGTTTTTTCATAATGAGATAATGAGATTTCTTGAGCAAAAAAAAAAAAAAAAAAAATAGCTCCAGTTACTGGGGCCTTACCGACTAGTATTTTTCATTCCTCCTGTAAAAAAAATAAAATATTTAGTTACACATTTTTAGATTTTAAATGACGATATAAACTAAACAAACGACAAAAGTAGGCGAACGAAATATAGTAAGTGGCAATAAGTACACTTCAACGTATTTAAATTCATTTGAAAATCTCGAAAACTATATCTCATCCCACTCTGAAATTTTTAAACAATTTTCCTAACACATTAATAAATATTTGCAGACTAAAAAAATTAAAAAAATAGTGTCCAAGTTTTGAAAAATTTAATTTGTTTATAAAATTTCCAAAATTCATATGTTGAATAACAAAAACAATTTTATGTTCATAATTTTTCGATAAGTTTGTGCAATATACGAACTTTTATTAGTTGGAAATTTTTCCCTACAACGGTTAGTTTTTGAGTAATTAGGGACTGAAAAACGTTCAATTTTTACAACTCCAAGACTTTAAGTATCATAACTTTAAAATAAAAATAATTTAAATACAAAATATTTTTAATATACCACGTTTTTAAAATGGACTAAAAAGTATAAAATAATTTCTCCTAAACCCATACAGATTCACAACCACATATAGATTCCTTATCCCATACAGATTGTCTTGAAAATTTGTAACAGTGAATTTTAGTAGGACGAAAATACTTGTATGATCTAAATGTTGAAAATAGTGATAATATTTCTTCGCATTTTGATTTCATGAAATCAGTAGAAAAAGATTTAAAAGTACTTATATAAAATTCATAAAATCAAAACAAAACGTTTACATATTTGTATATAAAGAATATATAAATACTGTAAATGTTGAAAGGTATTTGCTAAAAGAAATGTTAAATATTTATTTCATCAAACACGTCAAACTCATCCATTCATACATTTTTGTCTGCTGGATGTGTTGACAACCGTCGCTGTCACACCATCGGTATTGCACCTCGCTACTGTTTCTACGATTTTTTGTTTCGATTCCAGCAAGAGCAAATTGCGATCTCTTTACAATCTATACTCTTTGTAAGCGGAACAAAACGAAAAGAAAAGTTCGTTATTGTTTGTTTTTGTTCTCTCTCTCATTTGTCTTTGAATTTGTGTATGTATACACATATACATACATTCTACTCCCGCTAAAGCAATGATTTTAACAACGATGAATTCAATGCTTTGATCTATGAAAAAAATGGAAAAACTTCCGATGCTAATATTTTAAATATTATTATATATACTTTAGATACTTCATATTGCATTGTCTTCCAGTTCTGAACTATATTTAAGTCTCTAGCTCATCGGGAAGTTAGTTTAAAATCGATTGCAAAATTTGTACCGAACAGACTGACAGACAGACAGACACCATTGAAAGCGAGTTGATATAAACTTGGTAAAAACATCACATTGAAATAAAAAAATACGTGTCGAAAAATTTCTTCTCAAGAATGCAAGATTTTAGTTATAAATCTAACATGGAGCGACCGGTAAATACTTTATATAACCACTTCACATTTATTTATTTGTATAAATTTTTACTGCCAATCTATGTATAGTAAAAATTATAAAATAAAATGCTTATAATCTTTGACTTCGGCAAAAAATGGCCGAAGTATTTTGCCGAAGCCGAAGGTGCCATAATATGAATCTTCTCTTAAACCTAATTCTTCTACGAGTTCGCGTCAACCATTATCGTATCTTTATCATTTAATCTTGTTTTACATTTTTGTAGTCTTTCTAACAAACTTATTTTGTCTTTTTTTACAGGTACTTTATCTTCCTTATTTTCTTCATGGGCTACTGCTATGGTCATTATGGACGCATCCACCTTTACTTAGGGGATGCGTCCTATTCGCCTATCCCTATATCTTCCATATATTCTACCTCTTCTTCGTTCACCGCCACCCTGTTTACATTACACGTTGAGTGGGATATTTTACATTTTGTTGTGGCATTACTCGTAGATCACGCCGAGGGTAATTTCTTTCCACTTCTTTGCATTGTAAACGAAGTTGCTCTACATTGTAGACTACCATAGGGTAAACCATGCGCGCCAAGCTATCGCGCAAATTATGCTTTATGATTTTAATTGCGTCATACTCTTACATAGGAGTTTGAAGTCGCGACCAAAGGGTATACATTGCAAGAATGCATCCACCGATACGCTGGGGAGTTGCTTCCTCTCAACTAACTCTCTCATACATTCGAAGTTAGTACGACCATTTCCGAACTGACGCGTCAGTGCGTGGCGCAGTGACTCCTAATCATCGACCCTGTGCGTTTTATTGTGTAACCAGTACCTTTCTCTAGCCTCACCTCATAATAAATTAAAGCCTCTAATAATCTCTGACCAATCACATCTATATTGTGCTTGCATGTGCTCTATTCTGCAAATGTAATCTTCTATTGTGATTACATCTTGATGCCCTTCATACTTTATGCCCCATTTATCGAACTTTAAAATCTTTTTGTAATTAGTTTGATTGATATTTTGACCTTCGTTATTTTCTAGCTTGTGTGGATGCGGACTTCTTTGACGTGGATGTGTATCACTTGGGAGAAAAAGATTGTATTGACCTTGTCGGTGTAACTGGTTGTGGGTTTCCACCGTTCTTGCTGTTGATAATGCTGTAAGTATTGTTTATCTCGTTCTGGTGAGTTAGTACTAGTACTAGAACGCCAGTATTTGGCTTGACCTTGCCTCGGATAAAATAGATAAGTTTAAATTGGTTTTTACACATTGTTTCGATTTAGGTATGGCACCCTGACTCACTGCTGCACCAGATTCCTTTTCTATCTATGCACTCGTTATCTGGGCTGTGGTTTGATCCTCACCCCTTACATCTATCGACGCCGATAGGTCATGGAAAAAAGTTTCGCCACCGCCGGTTCGGGTGCCTTCCTTTGGCGTATGGAACATTCTGTGCTTTTCAGACGTTTGTCTCGTATTATAATGGTGTGGGTTTCGATTAGTATCAAACTGTAATTTTCGTTGTGTTGCCTGCTCTGCGCGGTCCTACGGTCCGGTGTCGTACAACTCCTCTATTTAGTGCTATTACTCATTATTATAGGAAACATGGTAAGTCACCGGAAATATGGAGGTTTCTCAAAACAGAACGCAATACTTCTGAATTTTTTTGTTGTACGTTTATTATTTATTTTTTTCTATTATATATACACACCTGTTCAAAATGATAGTTACACATTAGAATTCTAACTTCATCAAAACAGAAAACTATTTTTATTCAACATTTTCAAAACAAAACAAACCCACATAATTTCTGTGATTTTATACAAATAAAAAAAATTAATTTCATTAATAAATAGTGTAAAGTACAAAAATTGAGATCGATAAATATTTATTTTGCCTAAATCAAGCTGCTTATAAAAATAGGTACACTTATGCTTATTGAAAAGTACAAAAAAATTAATAACGGTGAGAATAGTTTTCCATACATTTTTAATTATTTGTCTAATAACCTGTATATCGACCCCCCTATTTGAAATACTTTCACGATTCTTTTCGGCATGCATGCTGATTAAAGTCTGACCGGATTGCTTGAGTATATCGTACCACATTTTTTGAACAAATTGTCACAACTTCTCCTTGTTTTGAAAAAGTTTGCTTGGACAATCTCTTTTTCAACTCTCCCCATAGGTTTTCTATCGGTTTCAAGTCCGGGGACTCAACAACTAATCGACCTAATGGTCCTCAAAGTGTTTTTTTAACGAGCATGAGGTGTGCTTTGGGTCGTTATCTTGCTAATAGACTCAATGCAAATGCATGTTTTTCTCCGAATAGGGTAGCATCACATTTTCCAATTGTTCCTTGTATTCGGTGACAGTTATTTTATTTGTTGTTAGGTATATAGGACATATCCATAAAAGAGAACACCCCACACCGTAATACTTCTACCTCCATGCTTCATTGTTTTATTTATTTTTTTTTTTTTGTTAAACAAACATGAAACATCTTTGCCTTTGGGGCGTCGAATATCGAACTGTTATGCAGACTAGCTACAATGGGGAAAAAACAACAACGTAAGTGAATAGAACGGTAGTGGTAGTTTCTTTCAATATCTCTATTCAGTGATGATATTTGGAATCAAATCCGTAATTCTGGGTTATGATTTCAAATATTAGTAGCTTATATGGGATATTGAAAGATTAAGAACTATCACTAAGATCACTGATGAGGAATTGTGGCGGATTCCGAAACGGCCGTCTGATTTGCCCGTCTCTATACATACATTGTTGTTGTGATGACTATATTTGTTCATTAACCCTTTTTATATATAACTTCATTCCTTTCTTCATCGCTTCCAAAGAGATTTACCTTAGTTTCGTCGCTCCACAAAATATTTCTTCATTTTTTCTTGCTTTCAGGTGTCTACCAATTTTCGTGGTCCTTTTTTATAGTTTAGCCTCATATACAATATTTTTTTTTTTTGCTTTAAGGGATCTTTTTTGGATATTCATCCTGATGGGTTGGCTTTTTGTAGCAGTCGCCAAATTGTTTTAGCACTAACCACGTTTCCAATTTCTACTGCAATCGCCTTTGATGATTTAAATGGGTCCTTTTTACATAAGGTGACTATATGTCTATCAAGCGTTGTGTTCGTTTTTGAAGGCCTACCTTCGATTTTATCTTTTTTATCACATTTCTAACAAAATTATGGGATATGTTAGTAAGTTCACCAATGCACCGAAGAAATTTCCCATATTTTCTCAAGTTGGAAACCGATCGTGGTTTTTCGTCGGTACGATGTGACTTACGACCCATATAAATAAGAGTTCCATTATCAATTCATGTCGTTTTGCAAAAAAATATTAGAGAAAACTTCCGTTCTTTAAAAAAAAAAAAATAAAAAAATGAAATATTAACTTTTAGTAAAAAGTATTAAACTACAGTTGTAGGTGTAACTATTATTTTGAGCAAGCCAATTTGTAGTTCATTCACAGAAAGTTCAAGTAAATCATATATTGAGGATTTACAGCGTTGCTAGATTATGCTGTTTATATTTTAACCACAATTTACCCTTTAAATTTCCACTAATATTGTGCAGAGAAGTTAAAATGAATAATTATGAAGTGTAACTATTATTTTGAGCAGGTGTGTATATATTTTTTTTTATTATATTCGTTCCATATTGTTACATCTGAACCCTGGTGTTATTAGAATTGGGCGCCATATTGTTAAATATGGGCCATCATTATCATATTTTCGGACAAGAGCAATAACTCTTTCGGCAGTGTCATTCACAATTCGTCAATTTTAATACGGTATGAATCATCACGTGAAAGCAGTTTTGATGTTCACTAGCATTATCTTTTCTTGTGATTGCAAATCGCTTCGTCAAAAAAACAAACAACAATGGATGTGTGCAAGGCACTCAAGATATTTGATGTGTAAACAGTTAAGCCAACTGAATGTCATATACATAAGCTCACATATGTATAGCCATATATAGGGATTTGATGTTTTATTTATATACTAAGTAAATAATTCAAACTAAAACAATACTTTTATGAGCTTAAAAATTTATTAGATATCATCTATACTAATATATAAAATTGGTTGTATGAAAATTGTAAGTTCAGATTTGGTTAAAAAACCACTGGACAAAATTTAATTTTTTTTTTGTTTCTTAGAAAGCTGATGTGCATAAGATGTCTATAGGATACTTTTTTTTTTTAATTGCAATGATAATTGCCTTTTTGGCACATAAAACCAGAAAAATAAAAAAAGCACTTCACTTTTTTAAAAAATTTTTAGATTTTTTAAGGCTTTCACTTCACAAAAAAATTTCAAACAACATTCAAAATAAAATATTTTAATTTGGATAAATTGGTTGTAATTTTCGTATTACTCCTACTTTGGATGGGCGAAGCCCAGCTAGTTATATATAATAGCCCAATTCACTATAAATTACAAATGGTCTTGCATCATTGCAAATGCAAATTTTTATTCCATATCGAATATATTTGTTGTTGTGATAGCAAAAATATTTTCAATTGAACTAAATCGTAGTTGCATTATTTTTCTTTTACTCAATGCATCGGGCACTATATACTCGCATATGCACAGCTGTGATTGCATCTTTTTTTCCGCGCTTTAAGTTTTTCTTCCTGTCGATTTGAAATTTTATTAGATGTGAAAATTTTACATAGCGTCGTCTGAGAATTGATTTGGCGTATAGGTATATGAATTTGTACACACATACGCCAAATCAATTCTCAGGCGACGATAAGTGCTTTCCGCCAGTCACCCCACTACTTTTTAAAAGCACCGCAATAAGAAACAATGTATTTTTATAATAAATAAGTTTGATTTTTTTTGTTTAACATATTTGCTATTTACATAGATAAAAAGATGTTGCCTTTCTAAGGTTAATGTACAAAGCAAAATTTGTATAATGCCGTGGTTTGCTATCATTATCACTACATTTTGTTTATTTATTGAAACCTAGATTCCTTATTACTTATCATTTTGTATTGTTTTTATATTTTATTTATTTATTTTATTTATTAACAATTAACTATAAATTTAAATTTAAAGCTAATGTGGATTGAGCTATGGCTGCTGAGGCCTTAAGCTTAACTTAGAAGTTTTTATATTTTAAAAAATATTTAATTTTAATCCAATCTAACTAACCGAATATAAGTTTTGCAAACGTCTGTGTTTGCTACGGCGACTTCTCTGCTTGTATGATTTAGTCGATCTCCATACGTTTAACACCAGCAAATACATAATTCTGCCACGAATAAATGTACACACACATTACACATAAACAAACAAACTCCGCTCGTATTTTAATTTCTCCCTCTCTTCTTCTCTTCTCTTTGTTGTTTAGAGTAGCACAGTCATGCCGCGCAATAGTGTGAGCGAGAAGGGAACTCGACGTTATAGTTATCTTACATCTTACGTTACAGTTATTCTTACATTTTACACATTTGAAATTTTGCCCATACCGTGAGTTAAAATGTTTACACATAAAAAAAATGCCCTTTGTTGATGGCTACGCTCACTATTCATATTTTCTTTTCAATATTGATTTAACTGTTTAAGGAAGTTTATGTCATTTTGTGTCGCAGAGAGAACCAAGACAGGTTTGTTTGGTTTTTTTTTGGTGTTAAACTTGTTCCCGATGGCCTACAAAATTTAAAACCTCGACTAGGAGCTCCACCCAAAAATATTGTTGTTAAGCTTAATAATTCTGCTTAGTAAATGGCAATGGCCCTCTCTGTCGAGTAATATTTATATTCTAAATTTTGTTATTAAAAATAAAAACATTAAAATTTGGTGTTTTTTCTAATTAAAAATTTCTCTGCCCTGTATCGTTCAACCCAAAAACTGTTTGTATCCCATTTTATATATATATAAAAGGACGCCTAATCGAATAAGCATAATTCCAAAATAGTCGAAAAAATGCACATTTTCGAAATGTGACAGCATATAGCATCCACCGATTTCGATGAAATTTTAGTGAATGATTACTAAGGGGATGGTTCAATATAATCTGCCGGATTTTTTGAATTTGACGCATGTTTAATTTTTCCATACGATTTTGAACTGCTCTAATGCACATACAAAGTTATGCCATTTACTTTGGCGACCTGTGCCGCTTACGAGCCCAACGTAGGGTTTTCGCCCACGCCCTGTCCATAACAACTTTTAATTTCTTATAATAAATGGCAATAAATACACTTATAAAATTGAATAACAAATTAAACTAAAAAACTTTTAAATGAAAAAGTATATTTGTTCAGTGAACTAATTACACTTTTTTATTGTTGAAGCTTACAACAATTAAACTTGTCAAAATTTACATATATGAAATAACAATTATAATCCACAGTAAACCAAAATCAAAATTCTAAATTAGATTTTTTATTTTAAAATGAGGAAAGGATTTTGTTGTTGGAAAAGTTGGAAGTTTTTAAGAGAAAATGCAATAGTTTACTTTTGACCAATGCAATAATTTAAGACCATAATATGGTTTATCAAAAATTATTTAGTAGTTCAATTTGTAAAACAATTTCTTTTTAAATTCTGAAATGTACATAAAATACATAGTATATCTAAGTTTCATTTTTTCCTGGGAGGTAGAAAGGAAATATAATTAATATAAAGAATGTATCCCACACGTTCAAAATAAACAAAAACTACAAAATATTATCCTTCAATAAAGAAACAAACCCATTATAAGGTAACGCCATTAGTGATCGGCCACTTTTATCTATTTTTACCAAAAATAAGATAACTCTTGATATTTTTATAGATATTGAACAATAGTTTGAAAGCTATTGTGGGGAAAGGAAAAACTGGGTATGCATTCAATTGCATTTATTTCAAATAAAATATTAGGTTTAAAGAACAAACAGTGTAAAATTTATGGGGCTTTATATAAAAGTAAGAAAAATCTTAAATTGCAGTCTTGCTGCTTTGAGTATCTACTCAGAATAAAGAGAATAAATTCAGAAAACGGTAGCATTGTGCAACAATGTTGCTCATTCCTACGTCTAACAAAACCCAGGGGATTGGATTTGTTCGTTCGACGTTAATTGGATCCATCGAAGGGGTACGATGTTTCCGACTTAAAGTTTCTGCTTGACTTCTAACCGCTAGAGTTCTCACCGCGGAAGGCTTATTGTATGCAGAGGAGCCACTTAACCTTTGTTACCCAAAGATTAGAGTAGCGGTAATTTTTTTTTTTAATTAAAGTACGTAGGATTGTAGGTAATTCAAAATTTTTTCAAATCGAGTTATATTTGAACTAGTAAATTAACTTTTAGTGAACTCATGTCGAGTTCAATCAAGTTCACCTTTGACAAATGTCGTCAAAAAATTGCACGAAAAAACAAAGCAGAAGTTGAAAAAATTGTCTATGCGTATTTTGTTTTCTTTTTATATCAAATGAATTGTTTTAAATTAGTTTTTCCTCGTTTCTATTATAAAAAAAAAACTTTTTTATTTTTTCTACATATTAATTAAACTCAAAATAAGCGATAACAAATATATATATTGCATTTATTATTTATTTTGATAATGGCCGTTAACTAGAGATTTTGTGGCCGATCACTAAGATGAAGTGGCCGATTATTAGAGATTTTTTGGCCGATCACTAAAAAGAAGTAACCGATAACTAGAAAAACACCACTATTTCAAGAAAAACACCAAAAACATAAAAAAATAGCCAATAAGTTTTAATTTTTTTTTAATCAATTAAGATTAAGGTTAGGATTGTATATGATATTATTGTACTCAAATATTTTGAATGGTTTAGAATTTATGTTGTTACAAACTTTGAAAAAAGTTAATTAGCCGATCACTAGGGCCTGTATAATCAGGGTTCAGAAAAATACACACACTGAATAAAAATCCCATACATAAATGTAAACAAGCACAGCTTAGAGCAACCAACACATATTTTTGTTTTCATATCAATTTTAATTTTGTTCGGTAGTTCACGTATGCACAGTGATCGGACTTGTATGGAGTCAGCGGCCAAAAATACTTCCAGTTGAGATAGAAACGTTAAATTTTGGTTACGGCTTTAAAACAATGTGAAAATTATTATATTATAAAATGGGAGTTGTTGAACACCTTCAAACCCACCCCCTATTATCCATTCCACCCCGTATGAGCAATACCTCATAGTCTAGTGGATAATGCACTAGACTTTCATCGAGAAGGTTGCGGGTTCGATTCTCGTCTTGGTCTGGTGGTTAATTCTCATAAACATCTTATATTCACTATCGATATGAAGTGGATGAGAATTATAAGAATGTGTACAAGTACACACCTTGATAATGGCAAAACCACCGAGCTGATAAAAAATTGCCACCGTCCTTGGAGGAAGTGCTCCCCACCCTGGGTGGCATCGTGGGACGACACTGCAGAATTCGAGCGAAATCTAGCGAGGAGCTCAAACCTTTAGGAGAAGGGGTGAGAACAATTCGACGGACAGCTAAAGGGGAACTGTTGCTAGAACTCAAACGGCCCAAAGGCACGAAGGAATCTTCGTATCAGGCGGCGATTGAAGGTGTTCTTAAAGAAAAGGCAACAGTCAACGTAAGGACGTACATGGTAACACTTCAGTATAGAGGCTTTGTCGCTGAAGTCACAATGAAAACGGAAATTCGCTACGCACTGCAGGAGCAGGCGGGCATCAAACGACCAGCAGAGGAAGCTTTAAGAAACGGTAGAGCAGCGTATGGCGGGACACAGACGGCGTTAATTACCCTACCAGCAGAAGAAGCTAAACGGTATTTGCCGTTAAGCAATTTCTTATCGGTTGGGCTCGCTGCCGAATAAATGAAATGGTATCTCCCACAAGATGCTACAAATGCTGGAGCTATGGCCATTTTGCTGCTGCATGCAAAGAAGTGGATAGAACGAGACTATGCTATGCTGGAAGTCACTTTGCGACTAGCTGCTCAAACAAGGAGAAGTGCGCATTATACAATGGAGCACACTATACAGGCAGCGCGAAATGTCCGCGTTTCAAAGAAGCGGCCAAAAAGAGAAGATCATGAATTATCATAGATTATCTTACCGTCCGCTATGTCAGCAGGACACAATGCAGTTTCTCCAAGAAACTGGTCTCTAAACGGGAAATCATCATACCCATACATGTGTGGGTGTACATGATTAAACCCTGGACAAAGTCCCCGACCCAACCAATTGTATGAGAATTGGCGGCAATGTACCTGTATTAGTGCATAGCGAAGTTATACCGTTGAATTTTCACCAGAAAATCAACCAAACGAAAAAACCAAAGTTTTCCCGTTTTTCCGCAAATTTACAACAAATACACCTCTGCGCTCTCTTACAGAAGTTTCCATATCCCCACTCCCAGTAGTATAATCTAGTACTATTGTGAATGTGGATATCGGCCAAAAAGAAGAGGAAGAATGACAGAAAAAAGATAAACAGAGAAAAAGGTTAGGAAGTGCAGCACGCGGCTGCGCTTCTTAAAATTAAATAATTTTAATTTCGCGAGTACCGCGTAACGGAATTAAATCGCGATTACCCCACCTCTACCTCCGCGAAAGTTGCTTGGCCAGTACTCCTCTGTATAGGGTCTCAGGTCTTAAACATGCCAAGTACCTTTTTCCTACCGTCTTCGTCTTCTAACAGTGCCCGGACATAACGCCCAAAATCATTTTAGGCGCTATGACCGCCCCGAAAAAGGTCATAACACCCAATGGGCGTTATGACCGTTTTTGTGATTCTTTCATTAAAATTTCAAAAGTAAAACGAAACCAAATTTTCACGTATAAGAAAATGCAGCTTTATTTCAGGCTTTTTCACAAATTGGGTAAACCTATAAAAAAAAACAAAGGGAAAAATATTCTCATATAGTAAATGGGAATGGCATGGAAATGAGCGCCTCATCTGAAATATTTTTACAGAAATATACCAAGATATTGATTCAGATTAATTGAAATGTAAGATGTAAGAAGAAAAAATCGCGCGATTTTTTTTTAAATATTTTAATTTTTTCTTTATTTTTGTACAAATTTTTCGCCTCCGGCGCTACTTTCAATCTTACATTTCAATTAATCTGAATCAGTAACTACATATATCATATAATATTAAATATTTTACGTGCAAAATATTATTGTGACTTACATTATTACTTATTCTGCCCAAAGTATATTATGTAGTAGTATATGTCTAAACGTTATGTTATCGTTTATATTACTTCAGTTTAAGCTATAAGTATATTGTACCATGTAAGGGTTAATTTAAAAAAGACCCCTTAATCTTAAGTTTGCTTTATATTCTATTCTACTTTCTTTATTATTGTAAATAGTCTATTTCATTCTAACATTAAGTCTTTAATAGTTTGTAATATTATCGTGCTATTTTTGTCTGGCATACACTTTTTATTCACCACAGCTTCATGTTGAATGCTGAGTTTGAAATTAAATAAAAGTTTTCAGTTTGGAAAAGGACGGCGAAAAAGAAAGACGTGTTTTTTTAAAAGATCCCCATAGCTCTCAGAAGTGGGATGGATGCCATGCCAATTTAATTAAAACGGTCATAGCGATTGGCAACAAAACTACGCTCGCTGCAAGGCTCAATGGGTTATCAGAAGAGGAGCGGGATATGTGCCCTATGTTGAATGATGAGGAAATCGGCAATCATGGCGGACCATCAAATGAAGCGATCGAACGAGTGTTAGACAAAGGCCAGCAACAAGCGACAAACGATAGAAATGAAACGCAACAAAATGTAGAAAATACAGCAAATGAAAAGGATCAACAACAAATGAAATGCAACAAATGATAGGTGAGAATGAACGAGCAGAACAAATGTCAACAAATGAACAGCAACAACAAACATCTACGAATGAAGTGCAGCAGAAAAATGCCGACAAAGAAGCTGAATTAATAAAAAAAGAAATAGAATTATTGAAACGCGAAAAAATAATGCTAGAGAAAGAAAATGAATTGTTAAAAAGAGAGAGGCGTTTAGGTGAAGCGTCGATGAAACCTAAAGCGCACAATGATGAAGAGAGCATGCCTTTCAATGTGCTGAAAGAGTTTTTGCCTGAATGTGACGGCGAAACTAATTTTGATATTTGGGTTGCTCAATTGAAAGGCATCAAAGAAACATATAAATTGAACGACAATAAAATGCGTGCACTTATGATGACAAAACTAAAAGGTAAAGCACAAATTTGGCTGCAATCGAAACCTGGTAACATGGACGAGGACGTGTCCAATTTAATACAACAAATGGAAGATTTATTCAGCAAAAAAGAAAACAAAATAATGTTGCGTCGGAAGTTCGAAGCACGAAAGTGGAAATACGATGAGAAATTCGAGGAATATTTCAACGATAAAATAATTTTGTCGAATGCAATAAAAATCGAGGAGGACGAAATAATTGATTATATAATAGAAGGAATCCCAGATTCGCAACTACGTACGCATGCAAATATGCAGCGCTATGGTAGCAAAGCAGAATTGCTGCAGGCGTTTGCAAAAATACAATTAAATCAACGTTTCACTTCTACGGTTCGAGTATCAAACGCAATCTCTGGTGCAAACTCAAAAGTCGAAAAAGTGAACTCAAGATGCTACAACTGCAACTGCGTTGGACATTTTGCAGCAGAGTGTAGAAAACCTAAACGAGAAATTGGAGCCTGCTACGCTTGCGGAAGTGTTGAGCATCGTGTCGTCGACTGCCAGCAAAATAAAAAGAAGTCAATCCAACTTGTGGAGTACAACGATTATGTAAGATATTTTAAGTTTATTGTAGATAGCAATAAAAATATTTTCTTTTCCTTAGAATGCCTCATAGACTCGGGGAGCCCTGTCAGTATCATTAAAAAATGCTTTGTTCCAAATAAAATACAATTAAATGAAATTAATGTAACTTACTATGGAATTAATAAAAGTGAATTAAAAACATTTGGTAAATTTTCTTGTACTGTACAATTACCAAACAATAAGATATGTATTGAATTGATTGTAGTGGCAAACGAGACTATGAGCTATCCAGTTGTTCTAGGTAGAGATTTTTTGCAACTATGTAAATTTAAGCTTATGATAGAAGACGAGCTAAAAGAAAAGAAAGAAACAAATGAAAAGTATATGGTGAAAAATGATTGCACAAATGTCGTTGAACAAAACGTAGTAGAGGATTATTATTTAAATACGGAAATTTGTAAAGAAAGTAAGGGAGAACAGTTTAAAAGCAAAGCAGTTGTGGATAAAAATTATATGGAAAAAGAAATGGTTGAAGAAAAATATAATGAGGGAGTTTTTGAAAATCTGATGTTGATAGAATTTGATGATAGTTCAGAATTAAATCTAAAGATTGGAGCAGTTGTAAACTACGTAAACAACGAAAAATTTCGAAAAATGTTTAAAAATATTTATGTTAAGGCAATAAGGCCTAATGAAACAAATGTAAAAAGTGAAATGAAATTAACGCTTAATGATACCAAGCCTTTTCATTGCCCACCTAGACGTTTATCGTATGCGGAGAAAACGGAGTTACAAAAATTAATAGATGAATATTTAGCGAAAAATTATATCAGGCCGAGTGAGTCAGAGTTCGTATCCCCTATTGTGTTGGTTCGGAAAAAAACAGGTGACTTTAGGATGTGTGTTGACTAGAGGACATTAAACAAGGTGACTGCCAAGGATAATTATCCCATTCCACTTATAGATGACTTACTAGACAGGTTAGCGAAAAAGAAAGTGTTTACAAAACTAGATTTGAGAAATGGGTTCTTTCACGTATTTATGCATCCAGAGTCGGTAAAATATACATCGTTTACAACACCACTGGGGCAATATGAATTTTTGAGAATGCCGTTTGGGTTGAGGAACGCACCCTCCATGTTCCAAAGGTTCGTTAATAAAATTTTCGCTGATATGGTTAGAGAGGATAGGTTGATTGTTTACTTGGACGATATAATGATAGCAACGGAGACTGTAGAGGAACATTTCGAAATTTTAAAAGAAGTTCTGAAAAGAATCGTTGAAAATAATTTAGAGTTAAGAATTGATAAATGTGAATTTTTCCAGACAGAAGTCAAATATTTAGGCTATACAGTTACAGGTGAAGGAATAAAAGCTGATGACAAGGGTTTACAGGCAATACAAAATTTTCCTGTACCCACAAAAGTACAGGCAGTGTAAAGTTTCTTAGTTCTATGTTCCTACTTTCGGCGATTTGTGAAAGATTTTTCGATTATAGCTAAGCCATTGTACGACATGACAAAAAAAGATAGAAAATTTAGTTTTGGCCCAAATGAGTTACAATCTTTTGAGACGCTGAAACAGAAATTGCTTGAATCACCGATATTGGCTTTGTATGATCCTAAAGACGATACTGAATTGCATTGCGATGCGAGTTCAGTTGGTTTTGGAGCCATTCTTTTACAAAGGAAAGCAGATGGGAAAATGCATCCCGTATTTTATTTTTCAAAAAGAACAACAGAAATTGAGTCTAGGTATCATAGTTTCGAATTAGAAACATTAGCTATAATAAATGCATTGAAACGTTTTCGGGTCTACTTGCAGGGCAAGAAATTTAAGATAGTTACCGATTGTAATTCGCTGACATTAACTCTGAATAAAAAAGACTTAAATCCCAGAATAGCGCGGTGGGGCCTAGAATTACAAAACTACGATTATGTGTTGGAACATAGGTCAGGTACACGCATGCAGCATGTCGATGCACTCAGTCGTTATAGTAACATTTTAGTGTTGGAGGCGAATACTTTCGAAGAAAATTTAATAATATGCCAGGCAAGAGACAGAAAATTGAAAGAGTTAAGAGATTCTTTGCAAGAGAGTGAACACAAATACTAAAGAAGTAGTAAGCGCGCTTACAGATTATTTTCGAGCTTATAGTAAACCTAAATGCATAGTATCTGATAGGGGTAGCTGTTTTACGTCCAGTGAGTTTCAACAATTTTTAGATAAAAAATGTGTGCAGCATGTAAAAATAGCAACCGGTTCTCCACAGGCCAATGGCCAAGTAGAGCGAGTAAATAGGAGTTTGGGGCCAATGATAGCAAAATTAGTGAATCCGGAAAAAGATATATATTGGGATCAGGTGTTGGATACAGTGGAATTTACATTAAATAATACAGTACACAGAACAATTATGGAGCATCCAAGTGTTATGTTGTACGGCACCAAGCAAAGAGGAGATGTTGATGATCTACTAAGGGAAAAAGTGATCGGAATAAAGCAAGGGTTTCAAGAAAAGAATCATGAAAATATACGAAAGCGGGCAGCTGAGAATCAAGAGCGACTACAAGCGTATAATAAAACATATGTTGACAGGAAAAGAAAAGAACCAAACCAATACAATGAGGGTGACTATGTCATGGTGAAAAATTTTGATCGGTATATGCTGGAAGACGTGGAAGGCTTCCAGTAAGCGCGAACTCCGTATAAAGGTGTATGGGCAGTGAGCAATATTAAGCCTTGGTATAAAATAAGCAACATTATCAATAATAAGCGTGATATAAAAATAAACTCATGAGATCGGGAGATCTCATATGTCAGGAAGGCCGAATTGTAGTAGTATATGTCTAAACGTTATGTTATCGTTTATATTACTTCAGTTTAAGCTATAAGTATATTGTACCATGTAAGGGTTAATTTAAAAAATACCCCTTAATCTTAAGTTTGCTTTATATTCTATTCTACTTTCTTTATTATTGTAAATAGTCTATTTCATTCTAACATTAAGTCTTTAATAGTTTGTAATATTATCGTGCTATTTTTGTCTGGCATACACTTTTTATTCACCACAGCTTCATGTTGAATGCTGAGTTTGAAATTAAAAAAAGTTTTCAGTTTGGAAAAGGACGGCGAAAAAGAAAGACGTGTTTTTTTAAAAGATCCCCATAGTTCTAAATGTAAAACTGATTTCCAAAAATAACTGATTTTTTATCAAAACACGATTTTTATTATTGAAAACAAAATATACAAGAAATAATTGGTGGGCCTTAATGCCGCTTCAAAGGCGGTCATAAAGCCTAAAAAATTAGGCGTTGCGACCGCTTCTACACTATGCGTTATGACCGTTTTCGGGGAGGTCATAGAGCCTAAAATGATTTTGGGCGTTATGGCCATTCCTAGGGCGGTCTTAAACTATAAGTCTGCACCAGCTTGGCGCTTGCTGTCTGTAACTTAATGCGTATGTTTTCCCTTAAGTCTGTCATTTTCTTGGCTCTGTCCTCGATACTTGTTGTTTCGTCAAAGTCTTTTTCCCGTCTGTAATCCTTGTCTCCCCGGACTGCCATGTTTCGCCCAAAGTTTGCATAGTACGGAGAAACCCTCAAGACCTTTTTTTTTTTTTTAACGAGGAGGAAAGCATAAAAAGCCACCCAGTCAGTGCGTGACATTCTCACGCTAAAACCACCTCTCGTCCGTACGGATATTCCTCCCGGAACCACCGTTAGGTATTACGTCGGAAGGCCGTAATGAGCTTAGTGCTCAATCGTCAGTATTGGTTTCTGTCCAATTCTGTTCGGTTTTATCGTCGGTTGACGATATCTGGCTCCATATTTGTAGTATTTGCCGTGCGCTCGACTTTGCGCGCACGTTCTGCATCATACAGAGTGGTCATCATATCTGCAGCAACCTTGCATGCTGCATTCCATTTTTCCGCTGTGTTACACATCTGTGTCGTCAGATTCCTTTCTGTAGGGGGTTCTCCAAAGGCTTTCTCCAGCTCATCTCTGTTTTTGTTGAAACGTGGGCATCTAAAAAGTATATGCTGCGCGTTCTCCCGTTCCTCTGGGCATCTTGGGCAAAACGGGTCTTCTTCTCCGGTGTTGATTTTTTGCAAGTACTGCTTGAAGCACCCATGGCCACTAAGCAGCAATGTGGTAATTCAGTTCACCATGTCTGCGTGATATCCACTCTTCTATATCCGTAATGAGATTGTAGGTCCATCGACCCTTCTCGGATGACTCCCATCTTCGCTGCCATTCCATGATGGTACGCTGTCTTTCTTCTCTTCTTATGGCTTCGGTTGATTTTGTGTCACGGCCATATAACCGCTTCATCTCTTGTGCCTGTAAATCTATGGGCACCTTACTTGCTATGACACAAATAGCATCGTCCGATACTGTGCGATACGCGCTAGCAACCCTCAGGGCATTGAGCCTATATATCGCACGGATATCCTTCTGGTGTGTTTCCTTGCTGTCCGCCCAGATAGGTGCTGCATACAAGATTACTGACGTAGTAACCGTTGAAAGCAGTTGGCGCCTGCCCTCACGCGGGCCTCCTATATTCGGCATGATGCGTGTTAATGCGCTGTTTATTCGTGCTGCTTTTCCACTAGCAGCTTTCAGGAGATCCTTGAACGTCATTCTAGAATCTATAAGTACTCCTAAGTACTTAATGTGTGGACACGAGGTGATGTTATGATCACCAACCGAGATGACCAGCTCTGCACGTGCTCTTCTGGTACTCAATACCACGACTTCCGTCTTCTGCTCCGCCAATTCCAGCTTCGAGTTTTACAGCTATCTTCTCACTCTTGAGATGACATCGTTACATATAGCCTGTAGCGAGTCCAGGTTCTTGGCTACTGCCACTATCGCGATGTCGTCTGCATATCCTACGATTGTTGTATCCTCCGGGAGATCCAATTTGAGGATGCCGTCATACATTGCGTTCCATAGTGTTGGGCCGAGAACGGAGCCCTGCGGAACGCCTCCTTTGACACGATACTGCTTCACGCCGTCATCAGTATCGTACATTAAAATTCTGTTGTCGAAGTAGTTTGCGATTATTTGCAACAGGTATGCCGGTACTTCGAATCCTCTCAGTGCACTCATAATCTGAGGCCAGTTCGCCGAATTGAAGGCATTTTTGATATCCAACGTCACTACGGCGCAGTACTTCTTCTTGCCGTTTCCCCATTGGTTGCCGCTGGTGGCCTCGCGTGCAATATTCATCACCCTTTGTATTGCGTCGACCGTGGATCGTCCTCTTCTGAATCCAAACTGTCGTGCTGATAGCCCTCCTGGCTTTTCAAGCCACTCCTGGAGCCTGTCCCCTATAATGCGTTCGAGAACTTTGCCCAGTGTATCCAGCATGCATAACGGGCGGTAGGATGCCGGTTCATCCGGCGCCTTCTTTGGTTTTAGTAGGAGGACTAACCGCTGTCGCTTCCATGTGTCTGGAAAAACTCCTTCTGTCAAGCATGCACTGAAAAGCTTCGCGAACACCTCCGGTGTAGCTTTGATCGCCGCCTTGAGCGCAACGTTGGGGATGCCATCCAGTCCTGGGGCCTTGTTATCCGCAATCTTACGTAGCGTTGCCAGCACCTCGCTGGCGGTGACTTCTAGCGCTTGCACGCACTTATGTTGTCGTGGAGCAAGTTCTTCCTGGGGGGGGAAAGAGTGTGGTCACCACTTTTCTCATCAGTGTGGGGCAGGTGGGCTGTGGGGCCCTTAACCCTCTGACCTTCCTCATAACCGTTGTATATGCCATCCCCCATGGATCGGTTTCTGCGCTGTCGCGTAACTGTTTAAAACAGATGTTTTTGCTGTCTCTGATGGCCTTCTTGAGCTCGATTCTACAAACTTTATAGTCGAGCTGCAGGGCTCATGCTGTGCTGACCCTCAAGACCTCATGCTGTGCTGTGCGTATACAACATGCTACCTTGGGCAGGTGGGTATCCCAAGTCTTGTGATTTTCCGACACATATACCCTTAACGTCGTCTTAATCGTCTGGTTAATGCGCTCCGCTGGGTTTGCCTGCGGGGGATAATTAGCCGTATATCTAATGCACCACATACGACTCACATAGAGCCTTCAGCTCTTTGCTCCTAAATTAGGGGCCATTGTGGCATACAATGGAACTAGGGACACCAAAAAGAAGGAACACATTGTCTTCCAACTCTCTTAAAATGCTCTTGGCTGTTGCCGACCGCAACGGAAACTTAGTGAAGTAGTCGACTACAGAGAGTATATAAGAATACCCCCTGTTTGACCTCACTAAGGGTCCTACCAGATCCACACAGATCATTTCAAAAAATTCTAAAACCTTGGTCCTACCTAACATACAACCAGCTGATTTTCTGTTTTCAGGTTTGACATTCTGACACCCACATACATACCTACTAACATCCGTCTTCATCTTTGGCCAATAGTATCTCTCTAGTACCCTACTAAAGGTTTTCAAGATTTTCATCATGACATTCGACTTTCCCCTATCACCCTTACCTAGGACTCTTTTCCAGTCATTTCATTATAACATTCCATTATAATAATAATATTAAGATCTTAAAACTAATTTCATTACATTTCAATTAAAAATTAAGACAGAAAGAAAAATGATTAAGTAGAAAGGATACAAAAGAAAAGAAATAAGGACAGAAATAGGATTAGAAGACTTGTTTATGTAGTGTAAATATTTTGCACTGCCAACTTGAAGCGCCGTAAATTTGGTTCCGACTTTAATTCATTCGGTAAAGATGGAAAACTGGATGAAAAAGGAAGGCGTTCGACGAAGAAACTTTTAAAGTTATTTGGAGTGACGAATCGATTAACGACGAATCAGTAGCAAACAAAGCTGGACAGATAGCCAAGCTGATTAGCAAGGCTTGCGACGCATCAATGCCAAGGCGTACCTCTTCCCACTTCAGAAGACTTGCTTACTGGTGGACAGACGAAATAGCGGAAGCCAGGAAGCGGTGTCACAAAGCGCGCAGAAAGGCGTAGAGAGCCCGTGCCAGACCCAACTTCGAAGCATTGCAGTAGGAACACAAGATGGCTAGAGCAGCCCTCAAGGCGGCGATTAACACTAGCAATACCAGGTTTTCAAAGAGCTACTTGATAGTGTGGACCTGGTTCCATGGGGCCAAGCATACATAATGGTGATGGGGAAGTTCAGGGGACCAAGGGCACCCCCAACCTACGTGCCCTATAATGATGCAGCTGGTGACGCTATTTCCCCCACAAGAGGAACTGGAAGATATCGAGACTGATGGTACACTGCAGACTGCATCATGCGTTACGAGTGACGAAGTCTTGTCAATTCTGCAACGAATAGACGACAGCAAAGCACCTGGATTAGATGGAGTGCCAAATGTAGCCCTCAAGGCGGCAGTGGAAGCCAGACCAGACGTTTTTGTGGTGCTATACAATACCTGCTTTAAGGAAGGAGTTTTTTCTGACTTGTGGAAAAAGCAATGATTAGTGCTGCTCCTAAAATCGGGAAAACGGCCTGAGCAACCATCATCGTACCTTCCGCTATATATGCTGGACACAGCAGGCAAAATATTGGAGCGCATTATATGCGATAGGTTGAAGCAGTACATGGAGAGGCCAACTGGTCTATCTGACCTCCAGTTTGGTCTACGGTGGATGTGATCCACACTATTATGGACATTGCACGGGAAGCAACGATGGCAGAATGTCAGGAAAAAATACTACGCAATTGTAACGCTGGATGTTAAAAACGCTTTCAACTCGGCGAACTGGAAGCAGATCATGCGGGCACTGGAGAGCTACGATGTGCCATTATATCTATGGCGGTAGCTACTTCAGCAACAGGCGACTCCTATATGACACAGATGACGGCGTCAAGGAGTATAAGCTTACAGGCGGCGTACCACAAGGCTCTGTACTGGGGCCAACACTATGGAACGCGATTTATGACGGTGTTCTCAAGCTGGACCTCCCTGCAGGCACAACGTTAGTGGGATACGCAGATGATTTCGCGTTGGTGGCAGTATCGAAGAGACTGGGAGATTTGCAGTTAGTCTGCAATGACGCAATTTCCAGAGTGAGATGATGGTTAAACGCGGCGGAATTGAAATTGGCAGCCCAAAAAACGGAAGCCGTGCTTTTGAGCACAAGAACAAAAAGAGAGCAGCTGAAGGTGATTGTGAGAGAGCACACCTTAATATCTCAACAAGGATGCCTTTTAAGGACAGCAGCAAAGCGGCGAAAATAAACGGCGCACTAACGCGCCTAATGCCAAACGTTGGAGGGACACGCGCGAGGAGAAGGCAACTTTTGTCCACCTTGATGGACTCTGTACCTTGATGGACTCAAGAGGCTGTATAATAAAGCAGGAGAAAGACCTGCGGGAGCATTACAAATGGAGGAACGTCGACGATCTATATCAGGAGCGCTGGGAGTTCTCCACAAAAGGGCTATGGACATTTAGGCTCATTCCCGACATTGCGGAGTGGTGTCAACGGAGGCACGGGGATGTAGATTTTTACATCACGCAGCTGCTAAGCTGCCATGGGTGCTTTCAGGACTACCTGTATAGATTCGGACATGACGATGACCCATACTGTCCAACATGTCCGAATGAAAATTAAAACCCAAGTCATGTGGTATTTCATTGTGCACGCTTCGAAAACGAGAGGGAGGAGCTGAAGCAAGCCAACACTAAGAATTTTCCCACACAGATGTGCGAATCGGTGGAAAAAAGGGAAGAAGACATGCACATTGGCGCGCGGATTATGATCAAGCTACGCGCCACTGAAAGAGAGAGAAGGAGAACAGAACAGCAGTAATAGATCGAGAACTGAACTGCTAGATCCACCCCCGCGAAGTAATACCTAAGGGTAGTCCCGCGGGGAGAATGAGAGGAGACCAAGGAGGTGGTTTTAGTCAGTAGGAATCCGACATAACCGTAGAACAGGAGTTCTGCGGTATCTATGAAGATTTCCACCTTCCCACGAACGAAAAAAAACCCCCGTAAGAACAAAAAAAATTTAAAACAAAAATTGTAATCAATTTGTTTTTTAAATACAACAAGCTTTGAATAAGATTGAGTTTTACAAAATAAGAAAATTAACAATTCAAATAGCGACTATTTATAAAAAATTATAAAACTGATAAATATTATTCCAGCAAATCAAAAACAGATTTTAATATAGTAATTTTCGAAATCCCGTTATAAAAGAATCCAAACTTAAAAGTAAACGAATAACACAGTGCAACAAAAATTTTATGCGCGAGATTTTCGAACGTTTTTATAATAATTTAGGGTCACTGCGTACTCAGTTTTTCTCCATCACATCTAGTTCTGCCAAAAATTGTTATCTCTTTGTGCTCAACAACTTTGCTTCAGACATCAAATTCGTATCTGTTAAATAAAGAAATTTCTTTATAGCCCCTGAAGACCCCATTTTTCCGACTTCAGGTCCATATTGTGGGAGACTATAATGACGAAACAAAAAAAACAATGGATGTGTGCAAGGCACTCAAGATATTTGATGTGTAAACAGTTAAGCCAACTGAATGTCATATACATAAGCTCACATATGTATAGCCATATATAGGGATTTGATGTTTAATCTATATACTAAGTAAATAATTCAAACTAAAAAAATACTTTTATAAACTTAAAAATTTATTAGATATCATCTATACTAATATATAAAATTGGTTGTATGAAAATTGTAAGTTCAGATTTGGCTCAAAACCCACTGGACAAAAATTAATTTTTTTTTTGTTTCTTAGAAAGCTGATGTGCATAAGATGTCTATAGGATACTTTTTTTTTTTAATTGCAATGATAATTGCCTTTTTGGCACATAAAACCAGAAAAATAAAAAAAGCACTTCACTTTTTTAAAAAAATTTTAGATTTTTTAAGGCTTTCACTTCACAAAAAAATTTCAAACAACATTCAAAATAAAATATTTTAATTTGGATAAATTGGTTGTAATTTTCGTATTACTCCTACTTTGGATGGGCGAAGCCCAGCTATTTATATATAATAGCCCAATTCACTATAAATTGCAAATAGTCTTGCATCATTGCAAATGCAAATTTTTATTCCATATCGCAAAAATATTTTCAATTGCACTAAATCGTAGTTGCATTATTTTTTTTTACTCAATGCATCGGGCACTATATGCTCGCATATGCACAGCTGTGATTGCATCTTTTTTTCCGCGCTTTAAGTTTTTCTTCCTGTCGATTTGAAATTTTATTAGATGTGAAAATTTTACATAACGTCGTCTGAGAATTGATTTTGCGTATAGGTATATGAATTTGTACACACATACGCCAAATCAATTCTCAGGCGACGATAAGTGCTTTCCGCCAGTCACCCCACTACTTTTTAAAAGCACCGCAATAAGAAACAATGTATTTTTATAATAAATAAGTTTGATTTTTTTTGTTTAACATATTTGCTATTTACATAGATAAAAAGATGTTGCCTTTCTAAGGTTATTGTACAAAGCAAAATTTGTATAATGCCGTGGTTTGCTATCATTATCACTACATTTTGTTTATTTATTGAAACCTAGATTCCTTATTACTTATCATTTTGTATTGTTTTTATATTTTAAAAAATATTTAATTTTAATCCAATCTAACTAACCGAATATAGGTTTTGCAAACGCCTGTGTTTGCTACGGCGACTTCTCTGCTTGTATGATATAGTCGATCTCCATACGTTTAGCAAATACATAATTCTGCCACGAATAAATGTACACACACATTTTGTTTTCGAGTGTACATATATGTGTGAGTAAATTGATCGAAACATAAACAAACAAACTCCGCTCGTATTTTAATTTCTCTCTCTCTTCTTCTCTTCTCTGTTCTCTTTGTTGTTTAGAGTAGCACAATCATGCTGCGCAATAGTGTGAGCGAGAAGGGAACTGGACGTTACAGTTATCTTACATCTTACGTTACAGTTATTCTTACATTTTACACAT
This sequence comes from Toxonevra muliebris, assembly GCA_963691655.1. NCBI lineage: Eukaryota > Metazoa > Arthropoda > Insecta > Diptera > Pallopteridae > Toxonevra > Toxonevra muliebris. The sequence goes on along the minus strand of OY829331.1, from coordinate 197,601 downwards.
TTGAAATTTTGCCCATACCGTGAGCTAAAATGTTTACACATCAGAAAACAAAAAAACATAGAGGAATTCTTAAAATGTTGCATTACAGTGTCAAAGAAAATTTTGCCGTTTCGAATTTTTGAGGATAAAGATTTTAAAAAAAAAAAATTATAAGCCCCTACGAAGAAAAATTTGAAACAAAAAGCACAAAGTAAAATGTATACATTCATTGTAATCAAACACAATGCGAAGTTGTCGCTGCCGCTGAAGCTGAAGATTAAGTGCAAAATAAGAAGTTTTCAACTTTTTCGCGTTTCAAACATAACAACTGATTGCCTAAATAAAATAGTGGAAAATTGCACCATATTATATATAGAACTTGTAAAACAATTTAATTGGTTTACAATTTAAAGCACTTTGATTGCAAAAATGTGGCGAAAAATATAATTGTTTGTGTTTCCAATTACAATAAACAGCAGTTTCAGAGGTGCACATTCTGTTCACATTTTTCTTTGTCGCGGTTCATTGTTTGCTACGCTACAGGCCTGTCGTTTTGAAATTTTTTTGTGAAGTGAAATTCTTAAAAAATCTAAGTGAGTTTCAAAAAAGTGAAGTGTTTTTTGATGCGTAATAAGAAATTGACATATTTTCAAAATTTATTTGGTTTTAATTTGCGAAAAAAAAACTTTTGGTGGAGCGCTACTGTGTGCAGACACAGTAAGGCTCCGACAAAACTTTTTGAATGAGGGTACATAATTTGTTTTAGGGAATTTTTCAAGCCAAAAACAAACTGGCAGAATTCTTCGAAACTGTCGCCTTTTTGCAGAAAATCATTTAGAAACAAAATTCTCCACTCGCCTTCTAAATCGTCTACCTCTTCATTTTCAACCAAATTCTAATAAATAATATGACAGTTCGTCATCAGTGTTGCTACATAGGTATTTAAATAAACGCAAAAGTCTGGGAAACCGAAGTGTTTTATGAAAGATGAAGTGACAAAGGTTGAAAGTGAAGTGAAAAAGCTTTAGCTTTACATGATCGTATGTACACTTATAAGTGCGGAATGTAGGTAACATTTTTCTATTGAAAATGATATTGCGGAACATAAAAATGATAAGGTTTAAGTGTTGCCATTAAAACAGATTTCATTCCATTATTATCCGTTTTTTATTAAAAATGTACCATTTTGTCCTTAATTTCGCAAAGTAACACGTAACACGTAGGATATTTGGTATTGGAGTGTTGGGAGACGTTGAGTGTTGAGCTCTGTAACACCGCAGGATCTGCTAAGATTTATTAATAAATCTGGTAGATTTAAAGAATAGCAAAAGGGAACTCAGGATATAGTACAATGGACGTAAAACTTGTCTGAGTTCTGTATTCTTGAATACTTCTTTTTTCATGATTCGGCATTGAAAGGCAAATCATTTGGTGACCGTGCTGATCATATTTTATCCTCTCTAAACTTTCATTATTTATTGAACCAATAACAAGTCGAGCCCATGACGTGATCGTTCCCGTCTGCATAATAAGGCACTTAAGGGAAGTTTTAATCCTGAATCCCCCATTTGCATCCGCTTGTACTTACAGTGACTGATAAAATTGAGCACATAAAGGAAAATTTTTGGAACAAATATGTAAATAGATAAGAAGGGCGTCAAAACGAATAGTAACAGCGCAGAAAAGTTTTAACTCATCTAAACGAGGACAAAAAAATTTTTTTTTTTGAAATTGAATAATATCTAAAGGCCCTGCATGGTTCTTGATCAATTTTGTGAGTTATTGGTTACGTTCAGAAGACGCAACTTTTGCCCAACAGAGGAAAGGTGTCTTCTGAATACGTGTTGTGTGTTTTGGCTCAGCACAACTGTTGGCATTTGGCGGCCATTTTTGCGATCATATTATTTTTCCGCTCTTTCATGTCAACATGTTGTTTCCTAAAAATTGAATAGACGATGCTTTATTCCGTTCAGAAGACTCAACAGTTTAAAAACAAATGCTAGCAATTTAAAAATTTGTGTACCTTCTGAACGCAACCATTGTATTTATATATGCTATGCTCAATATATCTTAATTTTACACTTTTGGGATAAAATTTACCGGTTTGAGTTGATTTTTCGGGGTTGTTACGCTCAGCAAAATTGTAGCCAGGTAAAAGAGAAACATTTTCATTGTTTTCACTTAAGCCTTTCTTCTCAACTTTTTTATTTGGGGGTAAAAATTTTTTTTTTGTAGTTTTATACTCGTAGATTCGGAGTTTTAAGAATAAAAACCAAAAAAATTATGAAAGAAGTTTTTGAGAAAGGCTGTAGAAAGCTTTTGGAATTTAGTACAATATAATGACCAAAATGCATGAAAGGAGTAAAAATTCGAGAAAAAATTGTAGAAAAACAACTAAGATTTATTTTGCAATGTAAAATAAACTTTTAGTTTAGAAAATACTTTTAAAACTACTTTTTGTTCACTGAGTATAAAAAGTGAAAATTTGAAACATTTTTGGAATTTGGGTTTATTTTTACAGATTTTCTTCAACATATTAAGCCTCTATCAACTCTCGTAATAGGTCAAAAAATAAACTTTTTCGAAAAAGGGTTAATATGTAGGAAGAAAATATTCTAAGGAAAATTCTACTATAAATTGCTGAACATACAAACAAGCTCTGATGCAAAACTAACAAGTTATCTTATAGTTATCGCGATTTAATTCCGCGGCGCGTCACTCGCGAAATTAAAATTATTTAATTTTAATTTTGTTAGGAAGCGCAGCCGCGTGCTGCACTTCCTAACCTTTTTTCGTCTTTTCTTTCTCCATCTTTCTTCTGTCACTCTTCCTCTTCTTTTTGGCCGATATCCACATTCACAATAGTAAAAGAGTACCATTTAGTACTAGATTATACTACTGGGAGTGGGGATATGGAGACTTCTGTAAGAGAGCGCAGAGGTGTATTTGTTGTAAATTTGCGGAAAAACGGGAAAACTTTGGTTCTCTCGTTTGGTTGATTTTCTAGTGAAAATTCAACGGTATGACTCCGCTATGCACTAATACAGGTGCATTGCCGCCAATTCTCATACAATTGGTTGGGTCGGGGACTTTGTCCAGGGTGTAATCATGTACACCCACACATGTATGGGTATGATGATTTCCCGTTTAGAGACCAGTTTCTTGGAGAAACTGCATTGTGTCCTGCTGACATAGCGGACGAAAATATAATGTATGCGGCTGAATATAAGTGGTACATATTTTTGCACCGTACTTATGTTCAGTTCTGTGCTAGCTTTCGAGAGCGACTATCAGGATTTTTCCTAGTGCGCATAGTTCACGATTTATTTTAAATCATACATTGTTTGGAATCTTGTGCGATTTTTTTGTGCGAAGTATTGAATTTTCTTTTGTGTCCTTTTTTTTTTGGTGAATTAATTTTTGTGTACTTTGGTATCACCAAGTCGAGTGAACCAAAGTATTTTAAATTAATATTATTGTGATTGGTACCACCAAGTCGTGGTGGACCAATAGTGTTAAATTTAATTTAATTTATTAATTTATTAATTTTATTAAATAGTGAGCGCGGAGTTAAAATCAATTTTTATTTTGTTGTGTCGCTAACTTGTAGCGACAGCGGTAAAGTAATTTTAGCCGGGTTACTTTGTTCGGGAATTAATTTTCGGGTCGCGATCCTTGTGCGCGAATATAGAAGGGTTCATAAACCCATTAACCCAGGGAGTATCATTTTATTTTTTTTTTGTGGTCACTTTTTGGCAGTTGGTGCTAATTGCCAGTGACTATTTTGTTTGTGGAGTAGGCTTCTCCTACTACTAACTTTATTTTCTCTCCTTTCTTTTTAAAATTTGTGAAAGTCCGTTTGTGTGCTCGTGAGCCCAGCAGGTTGTGCGGGTGAAATTTAATTTTACCTTTTGTAAAATTATGCGGTAGCTCAGTATTGAGCTACAGAAATCGAGCGTTTCCAAAAAAATATTTTTTTTTATTCTTATTCTCATTTTATGTTGAACCTGCGACCACTTCTCCACTGAGATAGCTGGCAACGCAGAGGTTCCGTCTTTCTCCTTTAAATTTAATTTAAAAGCGAAAGTGACGGTGACAAATTGGCGCCCAACGTACGGCATTTATTTATTAAGAGTTTTAAACTGAGAATCGGAATTCTCACAAACGCGTATTTTTTTTGTGTTTTTTTTTATATTTTAGTGAATGTGTCACTAATAATTTTTTCCCCTTTCAGAAACTTTATTTTGAGTTCCAGCAAATTTTGAACATCGGCGGTCGGAAGGAAAAAAAATTGTGTGGAAGTACCCAACTTTGTCCGGAAAACTTGGTTGGTGGTTTTGGTTTTGCGTTAGGTGTGTCCGTTCCGTTTTATTATTATTTTTTTTAAATTCGGTTTTATTAAATTAATTTTTTTTTACTTTAATTTTTTTTTTAAAAAAAAATTTGGTTTTATTCAATTTTTTTTAATTTTTTTATTTTTTTAATTAAATTTTTTTTATTTTTTTTTTTTACTAAATTTTTCTTTAATTTAATTTTGCTTTTATCATTTAAAATTAAAGTTAATTTAAAGTTCATTTTTTTGTTTTTCGGTTCCTCGTTTTATTAAAAAAATTTTCATTTAACTTTTTGCGTTAATATTTTTTTTTAATTTTGCCTTATTTTTTTTTATTATTATTATTTATTATAGTTATTATTTTTACAAACATTTTTATTTTTTTTATTATTTATTATATTATTTTCGTGTTTTATTTTTTTTTATCTGTGACTAGTATATACTAGTGGGAAATTTCTTTGGGAAAATTTGTGATTTTTGTTTTTTTCTTTCTTTCTTCTTTTTCATTTAATTTTTTTCTCTTAATCTCAATTATGGAAATAAATCGTTTAAACCAAGAAGAGTTGACCTACGAGATGGAGTCTCGGGGTTTAAAAATTGACACAGTGGATGTCATGAGGAAGTCGTTGAGGGCTTCCAGGGTTGTCGAACGGCGCGGATCCGTTGACGTTTTCGCCGATTATCCGTTTCTCTTTGGAGAGGATAAAGATGCGGTTGTCGAAAAAATTTCTGAGATTGTGAATTTAATGTTGTCGCCACCCAAGGATACGAAGTCCTCCGAGTACCAAAAGATACTCGTGAAGATTGAGTGGGCGCTTGGGCGGATTTCTCGGGCGAAGCCCACTGATGGTGTAGGAGCGTCAGAACAAATGGAGCTCAAAAGTAAGCTAGTTATGCTTCTAGCTGAGCTTGATGAGCTGGTAGGTGGGGATGAGGAAGAGGCTGCACCAATGGCGGTGCCAAGGCCCATGTTAGGGAATATTCAGAGGGGACTCTGCAGAAGGAGGCTGCAGTAGAAGTGGGGTTAGATACCCCTGGGGTTAGGACTGCACCTTCGGCTGGAGGTGCCGTAGCCGTAGAAAAATTTGAAAATTTGGCCAAGTGGGAAGTAAAGTTCAATGGCGAGAAGACTGGTTTGTCTCTCAATGCCTTCCTGGAGCGTGTGGACGAGCTGTGTGAAGCTCGTGGAGTCAGTGAGACTCAACTTCTTCGTGGTGCGGTTGATTTATTTTCAGGAAAGGCGCTTATATGGTTCCGCGCGGTGCGCAAAATGGTGTCTAGCTGGCAAGAGCTAGTAGTGGAGCTAAAGTTGGAGTTTTTACCACCCAACTACGACGAAATTTTACTGGACGAGATCAGACGTCGGACTCAAGGAGGTACGGAGTCCATTGGAGTTTATGTTGCGGCGATGAAAGGGATGTTCGGCAGGCTTTCCGAACCATTATCCGAGCGTCGGATATTAGGATTAATTATGGCGAATCTTTCGCCTTTCTACCAAACTCAGCTGGGCGTGGCTGAGCCGAAATCGTTGCCCGAATTGGTTTCCCTCGGACGTCGGCTGGAAGCAGTTCGGACAAACGTTCCACCACCCAGTAGTCGGTCGAAGAACCTACTGGAACCGGATCTCGCGTACGTATCGATTGGACCAGATGTCGCGGAACTTAATGCGCCACTTCGCGATCAACGATTGGAGCGTCGGATAAAGGCACCAACACAGTCGAAGCTTGCGTCGTTCCGGTGCTTCAACTGTAAGCGATTTGGACATGTGTCGGCGAACTGTCCCAACGGAATAAAATGTTACGGTTGCGGAAGAGCGGGCGTAATGAAGCGGGATTGTCCTCGGTGTACGGCGGGCCAACGGGCCATTACAGATATTCCAAATAATCGGAATAATGGAGGCAGTGCTTCTGCCATGGGTCGGACAGGCCCTAGAGGGGATAATCGTATCCCAAATAATTCGGGAAATGTGGTGCGAGCTCCTGTGGCAGCAGGGCAGGAGACTCGTCGGAGTTAGGTAGATTGCCTGCGAGCAATCAGCTGGTGTTAGGTATTAGGCCTTCTCATTTAGATCGAGAAGTTGTGTGTCTAGGTTTTGCGTTCTCGAAAAATGAATCGGATAGTAGGCCATATTTAGGAGTTAGAATTTTTGGCGTGCTAATTAGGGCTTTATTGGATTCGGGTGCAACGCGCACCATACTCGGGCGCCCTGGATGGGAAATTTTAAAATCGTGGGGTGTTAAACCCAATGCGTGTAATATTCGCGAGGTAGCATTGGCGGATGGAGAGCGGGTACCGGTCGAGGGTACAGTTTCACTACCAATCGAGGTAGAGGGCAAGTCGGTCCTCATAAATTGTTTAATAATTCCGAATCTTCCACAGAAGCTGATCCTTGGTGTTGACTTTTGGGTAAAGTCGGGTATTGTACCAGATTTATCCAATGATCAGTGGAGTTTTTCAGGCCAAGTCGAGGTCTCGTCAGTCGTGACGATAATTGAGAGGACACAATTGTCCAGGAGTGAAGAGGAGGAATTAAGCCGATTGATAGTGGATACTTTCGAAAGTATGCCTGATGGTCTTGGGTGTACTCATTTGGTCGAACATCGGATCCGAACCAAACCGAACGTCGAACCGATTAAACAACGGTATTATCCCGTGTCGCCGGCGATTCAGAAACGAATTGATACTGAACTAGAAGACATGTTAGAGAAGGGGGTGGTTGAGGTATCACATAGTCCATGGGCTTCTCCTGTGGTAATGATAAAAAAGAAGGACGATACGTATAGGTTTTGTGTGGACTATAGGACCCTTAATAAGAATACTGAAAAAGATAGCTACCCTTTACCGTATGTTTCAGCTACTTTAGACAAGCTGAAAGATGCTAAATACTTATCTAGCTTAGATATTAAATCCGCCTATTGGCAAATACCAGTAGCGGAGAATTCTAGGGCCTTCACGGCATTTACTGTCCCTGGTAGGGGTTTGTACCAATTCAAGCGTATGCCTTTCGGTCTGCATAATGCGCCTGCCACTTGGCAGAGATTTATTGACAGAGTCATTGGTGCCGACTTAGAGCCTCACGTGCTCGTGTACCTTGATGATATCATCATAGTCACGAACACGTTCGCGAAACACATTGAAGTGCTCAAGGAGGTCCTGACCCGTATAAGCAACGCGGGTTTACGTTTGAACCGGCAGAAGTGTAACTTTTGTTTATCTTCGCTTAAGTATCTTGGGTATGTTGTCGATCGACAGGGTCTACATGTAGATCCGGAGAAGGTCGAGGCCATGCTTAGGATACCAGCGCCCCGAAATGTTAAGGAAGTACGGTCCTTTGTGGGAACTGTTTCGTGGTACCGTAGGTTTGTGTCACATTTCGCGGAATTAGTGAGGCCCCTTACTGATCTTACAAAGAAAAATAAGAGGTTTCACTGGTCCCAGGAATGTGAAGATAGTTTCTTGCGGGCCAAGGAGTGTTTAGTAACAGCTCCTGCCCTAAGTTGCCCAGACTTTGATAGACCCTTTGTACTACAGACTGACGCATCAGACTTTGGAGTGGGTGCTGTACTGACGCAGGAGTTTGACGAGGGGGAAAAAGTAATTTCTTACCTAAGTAGGTCCCTGAGTAGGAGTGAAAGAAATTACTCAACGACGGAGAAGGAATGTTTGGCGGTTTTGTGGGCGGTTGAGAAGTTGAGACCATACATCGAAGGTGTTCGTTTCACAGTGGTGACCGATCATTACTCGTTAGTATGGCTCAACAACTTAAAAGATCCGTGCGGTAGATTGGCGCGATGGGCGTTGAAGTTGCAACAATACGATTACATGATCGTACATCGTAAAGGTAAAGAACATGTCGTTCCAGACATGTTATCGAGAAGTGTTCCGGTCGTGAACGAAGTCGCGGAGTCGTCGCGAGATACGTGGCTAACTAATATGTGTAAAAGGGTAACGGAAGACCCATTAAATTATCCGGCGTGGCGTTTCCAGAATGGAAATTTGTATAAGCACGTCAAAACAGGACCCCAGAATATGTATAACCAGGCATATGACTGGAAAAGAGTCCTAGGTAAGGGTGATAGGGGAAAGGCATTAGTCGAATGTCATGATGACCCTTTAGCGGGCCATATGGGAGTTTTGAAAACCTTTAGTAGGGTATTAGAGAGATATTTTTGACCGAAGATGAAGGCGGATGTTAGTAGGTATGTTCGTGGGTGTCAGGTTTGTCAGAGTGTCAAACCTGAAAACAGAAGACCAGCTGGTTGTATGATAGGTAGGACCAAGGTCTTAGAACCTTTTGAAATGATCTGTGTGGATCTGGTAGGGCCCTTAGTGAGGTCAAACCGGGGGTATTCTTATATACTCACTGTGGTCGACTACTTCACTAAGTTTCCGCTCTTGTTTCCGTTGCGGACGGCAACAGCGAAGAGCATTTTAAGAGAGTTGGAGGACAATGTGTTCCTTCTCTTTGGTGTCCCTGGTTCCATTGTGTGCGACAATGGCCCCCAATTTAGGAGCAAAGAGCTAAAGGCTCTATGTGAGTCGTATGGGGTGCGCATTAGATATACGGCTCATTATCACCCTCAGGCAAGCCCAGCGGAGCGCATTAACCAGACGATTAAGACGGCGTTAAGGGCATATGTGTCGGAGAATCACAAGACTTGGGATACCCACCTGTCGAAGGTGGCATGTTGTATACGCACAGCACAACATGAAGTCTTGGGGGTTTCTCCGTACTATGCAAACTTTGGGCGAAACATGGCAGTCCGGGGAGACAAGGATTACAGACGGGAAAATGACTTTGACGAAACTACGACAAGTATCGAGGACAGAGCCAAGCAAATGGCAGACTTGAAGGAAAACATACGCATTAAGCTACAGACAGCAAGCGCCAAGATGGCGCAGACTTATAATTTAAGACGTAGGGATACACAGTATTTACCAAACGGGTTGGTGTGGAGGAAAAATTTTGTACTGTCGGATGCTGCAAACTTCTTCGCCGCGAAGTTGGCTCCGAAATTTATTGGACCGTTTAGGATTAAAAAGAGGGTGTCTCCTTGGACCTATATGTTAGAAGATGAAGACGGTAGGGAAAAAGGTACTTGGCATGTTCAAGACCTGAGACCACATACTGAGGAGTACTGGCCGGACTAAGGGTGTGCTGGTCGAAAGTTGTTGTCCTCTTGGTGAGTCCAAGCAACTTTCGCGGAGGTAGAGGTGGGGTTATCGCGATTTAATTCCGCGGCGCGTCACTCGCGAAATTAAAATTATTTAATTTTAATTTTGTTAGGAAGCGCAGCCGCGTGCTGCACTTCCTAACCTTTTTTCGTCTATTCTTTCTCTATCTTTCTTCTGTCACTCTTCCTCTTCTTTTTGGCCGATATCCACATTCACAATAGTAAAAGAGTACCATTTAGTACTAGATTATACTACTGGGAGTGGGGATATGGAGACTTCTGTAAGAGAGCGCAGAGGTGTATTTCTTGTAAATTTGCGGAAAAACGGGAAAACTTTGGTTCTCTCGTTTGGTTGATTTTCTAGTGAAAATTCAACGGTATGACTCCGCTATGCACTAATACAGGTGCATTGCCGCCAATTCTCATACAATTGGTTGGGTCGGGGACTTTGTCCAGGGTGTAATCATGTACACCCACACATGTATGGGTATGATGATTTCCCGTTTAGAGACCAGTTTCTTGGAGAAACTGCATTGTGTCCTGCTGACATAGCGGACGAAAATATAATGTATGCGGCTGAATATAAGTGGTACATATTTTTGCACCGTACTTATGTTCAGTTCTGTGCTAGCTTTCGAGAGCGACTATCAGGATTTTTCCTAGTGCGCATAGTTCACGATTTATTTTAAATCATACATTGTTTGGAATCTTGTGCGATTTTTTTGTGCGAAGTATTGAATTTTCTTTTGTGTCCTTTTTTTTTTGGTGAATTAATTTTTGTGTACTTTGGTATCACCAAGTCGGGTGAACCAAAGTATTTTAAATTAATATTATTGTGATTGGTACCACCAAGTCGTGGTGGACCAATAGTGTTAAATTTAATTTAATTTATTAATTTATTAATTTTATTAAATAGTGAGCGCGGAGTTAAAATCAATTTTTATTTTGTTGTGTCGCTAACTTGTAGCGACAGCAGAAAAGTAATTTTAGCCGGGTTACTTTGTTCGGGAATTAATTTTCGGGTCGCGATCCTTGTGCGCGAATATAGAAGGGTTCATAAACCCATTAACCCAGGGAGTATCATTTTATTTTTTTTTGTGGTCACTTTTTGGCAGTTGGTGCTAATTGCCAGTGACTATTTTGTTTGTGGAGTAGGCTTCTCCTACTACTAACTTTATTTTCTCTCCTTTCTTTTTAAAATTTGTGAAAGTCCGTTTGTGTGCTCGTGAGCCCAGCAGGTTGTGCGGGTGAAATTTAATTTTACCTTTTGTAAAATTGTGCGGTAGCTCAGTATTGAGCTACAGAAATCGAGCGTTTCCAAAAAAATATTTTTTTTTATTCTTATTCTCATTTTATGTTGAACCTGCGACCACTTCTCCACTGAGATAGCTGGCAACGCAGAGGTTCCGTCTTTCTCCTTTAAATTTAATTTAAAAGCGAAAGTGACGGTGACATAGTTTAATATACTTAATCTGTTAGAAATGGGCAAACTTTGGGCCTACGTAAAAAAAAAATTTGAGGTACACACATACGCCAAATTAATTCTCAGGCGAGATAAGTGCTTTCCGCATTTAATCTTAGAAAGGCAACAGGGGTAACCAGTCACCCCACTACTTTTTAAAAGCACTGCAAAGAGATTTGCCTTAACTGCATTTAATAAAAATTAGAAACAATGTATTTTTATTGAAGTAAATAAGTGATTTTATAATACCTAAATAAGATTGATTTTTTCTGTTTAACATATTTGCTACTTACATAAATAAAAAAGTGTTGCCTTTCTAAGGTTCATGCACAAAGCAAAATTTTTATAATGCCGTGATTTGCTATCATTATCACTACATTTTGTTTATACATTTATTGAAACCTAGATTCCTTATTACTTATCATTTTGTATTGTTTTTATATTTTAAAAAATATTTAATTTTAATCCAATCTAACTATCCGAATGCAAAATCTATCAAACGCCTGTTTTTGCTACGGCGACTTCTCTGCTTGTATGTTATAGATTAGGGATGTGAACTTCAGATATTACTATTTTATGTATTTGAAAATTTTTCGGGGGAGGGGCGGAGGGAATGGGTAATAGCCCCATTTAGCCCCTTGTAACTGCCACTGGCCTAACCAATTGTGAAGCAGAGTGACCAGGTTATATTAAAATAACCCGCATTCTTCTTTTAAATTTAGCGACCAAAATATGTCCGATTTACACATTTACATTACCATTACCAAAAGTAAATCAGCTTTCAATTTATAAAACATATCTTGTGAGATAGAAAAAAAACAATTAAAAAAACAAAAATAGCTCGAATAACCATAAATTGTTAACTTAGCCACACTAATGTGGAGAGTGAGTGAATATAACTGAGAGCGCCCTGGCTACTGCCAGAACGCCGAAGAAATGTGAGCTTTGGCAGTAGGAATGCCAACTTATAAGGAATTCCTCGAATTGTTGGGAATCGACTTCAATTTTAGTTAGTTGTAGGGAATTGGGGAGTAAGATCGTTTTAGTGGGCGACTGAAAATTTTAATTTTTTGTCAATTTGTAGATATGAAAAGTATATATTTTTTGTGTAAAACCTTTTATTAAATTTTATTTTTATTTTTCTTTAATTTTTGTTAATAGTATTTACATACATTACATACACGCATAAAAGTTGTAATCGTAAACAAAAATAGTATTTACTTTTTGTGTTAATTATTAATTTGATCTAAAATATAGAGTTGGCATCCCTGATCAGCTCGCAGCATTGCGTTTGCTGCTTCTCTTTTTTCGATCTCTCAAAGTAACAACCAAGCAGGAAAACTACATATGCATTCAATAACATAATTAAAAAGTTCGACAATACAAAGGTAATTGAAAAATTCTTTCTTTTCCTGATAACGCAATTACTAGGTTTATGAAATCAATCCAAAAAGTATGAGTAAAGTATAGCTAAGTACGAAGTTTTTTTATGCATTCACGTTCATACTCTCTACAGGGATGAAATCAATAAATTCATATACTTATACATACACAAAAGAAATCAGAATTGTTCTCTCATACTAGTTACTCTTCCCCTTAGCACAGCGTTACCCCTCGTCTAGCCCTTATGAGTATAGCATCAGCTCATATGTGTTTATTGCCCATGTGTGTCGAAGTGCACATCGCTATTATAGACGATCTCCATACGTTTAACACCACCAAATAATTCTGCCACGAATAAATATGTACACACACATTTTGTTTCCGTATGTACATAAATGTGTGAGTAAATTGATCGAAACATAAACAAACAAACTCTGCTCGTATTTTAATTTCTCCCTCTCTTCCTTCTTCTCTGTTCTCTTTGTTGTTTAGAGTAGCACAGTCATGCCGCGCAGTTGTGTGAGCGAGAGGGGAACTGGACGTTACAGTTATCTTACATCTTACGTTACAGTTATTCTTACATTTTACACATTTAAAATTTTGTTCATACCGTGGGCTAAAATGTTTACACATCAAAAAGTAAAGTGGGGTACCTTTGACACCGGGGTACATTTGACTTTGCCATTTTCAGTGTGACGCCCTAAAAGCCAAAAAGTTAAAATGCAGAAAAATGCTTAATTTGATTTAAAGAAACGTTATGAACTTTGAAGGTTCTACTTTAACTCTTCTTGAATTAATACGTGTTTTTGTAAATTTGCTAACGCTGATATAATTTTCTACAACTAGTAAGGTAAGTGCACCTAATTTCGTGCTAGTGGGTAATTCCGTGCTATTTTACTAAAAGAAGGAAAATAAGAAATTTCGTATACTTTCCAAAAATATTTTTATTTGAGATTGTTTACAATACTTAAAAAATTATGTTTCTGTATTGACACTACTTAAATCCCGTTAGTTATAAAGTGCGCACGTTTTATTGTTTCGCGTAGTGAAGCATCATAATTTGGATAAGACTATTAAGAGCTATTTAAAAGTATAAACCCATTTTTATTTTACTACTTCGACCAGATTTGATGTCAATATTCAATTTCTGAGTATTTAAATATAATTTGAAGCGTAAAAGAAGCTAAAATCTGCAATTAGTAATGGCACGGAATTAGCTGCATTTACTTTTGCACGTGAATCTAATTGCGTGCGTAGCACGGAATAAGTAAATATATATAGCATTTATATTTGTTATTCTCTTACTAATTTTGTTTGAAAGTTGCAAAGATTTTTATTTAGGTAAATAATATGAACCATAAATATACTTGGGATAAAATTCCGTCATATCATATTAACAACCAAAGCGTTATTTTTTAGTTGTAAAGTTGACAAACATAGTAAAAATTAGATAAAAAATTATAGAATGTCTTCTTTCTAAATCACTTATATTTTGGAATTTTATTATATTTACAGATATATAACTTCAACATTTGAAATAAAATGAATAAGTAAATGCATTTTCATTTAAATTTATATTTCTAATTCACTCTAGCAGTAGAATCACATAGCACGGAAAAAGATTCACAATATATCCCAACTTTGGTAATTCCGTGGGTTTATCATTTGGCCGAGATAGGCTTCCCAATAAATAAAACATAGTAGGTTGTGTTGCTAACTAAATGAAGGAGCTAAATTGCCTGAATAATTTTAAGAATGGTACACCAGGACAATATTGATACGAAGGATTTTTGAAATGGAATCCCACTGTAAGCCAAAGAATTTCGCAATGCATGAGTGATTCTCTTGTTTCTGCCAAAGAATTCTCCAAAAACAGTATAATGGTTTTCTCAACGTTTTTTTTATCGGATATTTATCGAAAAAGGGGATATAAAACCCCATTTTCAAGAGGAAGGGTAGGGGATGGAAGAAAAATACTTGCACAAAAATTATTTGTCTCTTTGTGCTTAACATCTTTGCTTCAGACATTAAATTTCTATCTGTTAAGATAAACAAATTTTTTTATAGCCCCTGAAGACCCCATTTTTCTCCCATATTGTGGGAGGTGATGGAGAAAAACTGAGGAAGTAGGCGTGATCAGCGACCCTAAATTACTAAAAATCGTTGAAAGTTTTGCACATAAGACAAAAGTTGAAATTTTGTTGCACTGTGTTACCATAAAGTAACTAACCTTATAATTTCAAAACTTTATTGGGAAATCGGGGGTTGATTTTTTTGTCATACACTCTTCTGCTAAGTTGATCAGCACCAAATATGCTATTTTTCTAGTTTTCTAAGGGGTAGCTGATTTGGAAAAATTTTTAATATACCTATTAGAAGCTACCTAATTTTCTTATATTTTTTTGTTGTTATGTTTTTTCAGTAAAAGAATATATAAATTTTCATTAATCTGTTTTATTTTTTACAAGAAAACGCTTAGAAATCACTAAAATCTTCCTTCATTAAACTTCCAACGGAATTATATTCGCATTAGCACGGAATTAGTTTTACTATCAAATTTTTAGCACGGAATTAGTTGCAATCAAAGGTTGTGGAGAATTGGAAATAAATGATTCAAATTCTAAAAACACTTAAATATTTTAAGTTATATCTAAAAAAAAAAGTCAAGCAATACCTGAAACCTGAAATTTTTGGCTTGGTACCGTTGACATCATCACAATTTCTTTTTAAAGTTAAAAACGTCTTAGTGGCACGGAATTAGCTGCATTTACCTTATGTAAGCGTTTTGTAAATTAATCGTAACTGTTTTAAAAAAAAAATAACAAAATTTGTAAGCATCTTTAATATTAACAAAAAAAATTGTGTTTTGTGAAAATAAAACAAGATAAATTAAAAAAGAAGAAACAAATCATTAAGAGCTTTGGGGTACATTTGACTTTTCCCAATGGGGCACATTTGACATACCACCTTGATCAAAAAGTTCCTGGAATAACCACCGTGTGGCGCTCCCATCGTTCCGATTTGAGTTCTGTTTTTGTTTGTTAAGTTGGCACATCTGTTGTTGATATGCCCTCTAAATCTTACCGTCATAGCTTGACATTTGCAAGAGTAGCCAAGAGTACATCTATCTCTGTGTGTGTTGGCGATTTTTTACAACTTTATTAAATTGTATTGTATTAAATTTTGTGTAAAAAACGGATTTAATAGTGCGCGAACGTTGGAAAAGTGTTTCGGCAACGATTCTCTAAAGAAAACGGTTGTTTACCAGTGGCACGAGCGGTTCAAAAGTGGTCGTGAGTCAATCGAAGATGATGAACGCAGTGTCAGACCATCGACATTGAAAACCGACGAAAACGTTGATAAAGTAAAAGCAATTTTGGTCAATAACCGCAAATTAACCATCAGAGAGTATTATTTGGGCGTTATGAGGCGATTGCGCGAAGCAAGGAAGCACTTATGGACATACCGAAAACCGAATATAAAAAATGTTTTGAGGATTGGATCAAGCGCCGGTATAAATGTGTTGCAGTCGATGGGGATTACTTTGAAGGGGACAATATAGATTTAGATGAATAAACTTGTACTTTGAATTTTCTGAATAAATTCCGGGAACTTTTTGATCAAGGTGGTATATCAATGGTTTCCTATATTGCAGATTTACGTCTTTACAATACAATTGTTATATTTTCTGTTTATATATTTTTTAAGATATGGTACGTAGCTAAAAAGACAAATCGATGCAAAAGTGAAGAGAGCTATTTCAGATATTAGGCATTTACCCCATAAATAAGACAACATTTAAAGTCTTTCATACTAAATTTTGGAGTTTCACCCCTTTTCCAATTCCATCCACGATTTTCCTGTAGTATAATATTGTCAATCGACGTCCTTGCGCGAAATTTCAGTACTGTACCTTAAAAGGTTCTAGATATATACCAAAAAAAAAAGTTTGTATGAGAGGGTCCACACCCTGAGAACTGAGACAATGCTTATGCAATATTATGACCAGAGACATAATGCATCATTATGAAATTGGAAATAAAAATTTTAATAAATAAAGGGCAAATAATAATAATAATAGTCAAAGCAGAAAAATAAAATAATAGTAATAAAATAATAATGTATCATTGTACAAATCTGTGTCAATCTCTGCTGAGGTTTCACTGCTATTTCGAGATATATGTACACATATATTTAAATTTTTATACTTATATATAGACGTATGACATAGTTATTGACTTTTGTCAAATGTGCCCCTTGTAAAGTCAAATGTGCCCCGTGCTTGGGGCATTTTTGACAAAATGGGTTTTTTGGAAAAAGTACAAAAATAATAGTGATGCAGTTTTTATAAAAATATAGTTTTTTTTTTGGGGTTTGATCTAGAAAAATTAATGTCTAAAAAACAGTAATATCTTTTGAAATCTATCAATAATTTTCGGAATTACAGGCCTTTAAAAATTAAGTGTCAAAGGTACCCCACTTTACCCTACCTTCACTTCGTAAATTCACACAAATATAATTTGGACTGTTTTTCAAAATCAAATAACAAAAAAACTGTACTCCCGTTTTTGCTCAAATTAAATTATAGAGAGAAAAAACATGCTTGATTTAAAAAATAATTTTTTATTTTTAAAATTCCCGATAGGTTTGAAATGAGAAGTAGTGAAATATGAACATTTTTTGTAGAATATATTAGCCAAAAGCAACGAAAGGGTTAAACGAATTTCCTAACGGTTTATTCGCGTTTAATCTCAAATTCCTCACCCTGTATTAACTTTTTGCCACTATAATGCTCCGCAATATTGTAGACCTATTTAAGAGAAAGAGCTTTGCCGAAAACAACAACACGAAATTCCTTGTGGTTTATGAGTTAATCGAATTTATATATGTGAACTTTATTGCAGACTTTGACCTTGAAAAAATCGCTTATTTACCTAAAGTAGTGAAACGCCTTGGCAGTATTATTAAGTGGGGCTAGTGCTATTGGAAACCGTTTAGAAATTTGGATTCATATAAATCGACCTTCATTTTGTCGGATAGTGTTATGAATAAAAATACTTCATAGTTGGAAAACCACTGAGTTTATTTATTTAAAAATGCGATTCAAATTATGCAAAGGATTTATTTTAAAAAAAAACCTCAAAATTATAATTTTTATGAAAGTTCGATACTATCGATAGTACCCTTGATAGTATCGCAAACTATCGACAGTCGAATCTATCGATAGTTTCCCACCTCTCCTATAACATATTATATGCACTAAGTGTGACGTTCAATTATGCTTTAAAGGTGAACAAAATTGTTTCTAGAAATTTCACACAGAATAATTGGTATAAATTTTAATTTTTGATTATTTTTCTGAATTAAGAGATTTAAAAAAAAGAAAGTTATACATTTCTATATGTGGTCCTCAAGGGAATTTCAGATTTCAACACTTGTATATTTTAATATTTTAATTAAACAATAATATTTTTTTAAACAAAATTTACGTTGTTGGACAGGGAAGGGTTAAGTGAAACCGTGTTAAACGATACAAGGAACCAGTGCAAAAAGGGGAGTCACGTTTCAAGAAAAATTTTAATTTGGGTTCTGATACCTTAAGTAAAAAGAAAAGAACTGTAAATTTCCTATTTAAATCGTCATGCTCAATATTTTATTGTAAATTTAGTTAATTGTAAAAATTACTTTTATCCAATTACGTCAATTACTTGAAAATATGCAAATTTTTTTGTGGGAAAATTGAAAGATGGGATTATAATTTTAGTGCTAATAAGCGGGGAGTACTTATAAGTGTGGTGTATATAGCGAAATAAATTGAAGTGGAAATGTAAATTACACAAATCTTGGTGCTTCTAAACGGGGAATGCTTATAGCGGGGAATACTGTATATTTATTTAATAATGGTTATCAAAATAGAAGTACCTTTTCACTGAATAATACTTGTTTTTATTACTCGATTTTCGGTTGAAATAGTGCACTTGCAAACACTTTACGCGTTTAATTTTGAAGGACTTGTTTTAAAAACTAATGGGTTGGCACCAACAGTGCCCCCATAGATCTCAGCTGATTCTTAACAGCTGATACTCGATTCCATATGTTTTGCAAAATTACACCACACTTACAATGATGCCACTCATTAATTAAATGAAAATCTTTTAGAATAAGTAAAATTAAGCGGAGCACATGTATTTACAAATATTGGCTCGTAGTTATAGTCGTAAATAAAATATGTTTCAGTTAAACCAAACCTTGAATCGTTTAAAGCCAGGTTTCAACTAAGTTTAAGGTCAAAACCACCTAAGTTCGACAACAAAAACTAGAAGAGAAAAATATTAAAGAATCAAATTTTTGCGCGCTTATAAAATCCAATAAAAATTCAATCAAATTAATTTAAAAACCTTAATTAAGAAAATTTGAGATATTTTGAAATCCGTAAACTCAGCTGTGATTGTTTTAACACAAATTATAAATAATCACAGTATATTTAACAAAATAACATCAAAAATAATAGCTGGCTGATTTCAATACGAAAGCAAATAAATAAAAACACTTAATATATTGTTAAAAAACCAACAAAAACACTCAATACATAATATAAAACGATGATGTCAACTGCAATTAAGAAACGCACTCATTCTGCCACTGGTACAAATTCGAGAATCTGATATTCATCGAGATTTGCGAGCAGTGACTCAGAGAGTGTCCCACCTTGAAAATGTTGTATCCGTGGTTGGCTCGCTTAAAGCTGAACTATAAGTGATACAGTAATTATTATAAAATTGCATTCACTTTATGATAAAAATTTTATCTTTAAAACAATTGCACACTTTAAACGAACAAATCACGACTTGATTCGACTGGGCCATGCGGGCTTTCAATCAAATGAAGCAATATATATCAACGAAAGTGTAACCAAAACAAACTACAAAATTTTACAAACTGCAATAAAATATAACAAACAGAAACGACTCGTTGCAGCGTTCACTCTTCGCGGTCTGGTTTATGTCAAGCGCAATGAAAATGAAAATGCAATCTGTGCCAATTCCATTCGCGAACTGAATCACATAGTTGGGCTGCACACCTCAAATGAACTCAACATCATCTGCAATAATAGTGTAAACAACAATAACAGCATAAACAATAGAGAGGGCGATTCTCAGTTTTTTCTTTCTGAATCTAAAGCTTAGCATCATATTTAACTACAATAATTCCACCTTGATATGTTCGAATTTATTCTCCACATATGTTAATGATTGTTTTTTTAAATGCCGTATATATTCTTATTTTTATCATCATTTATCTATATATTTTTATTGTTATTCTATTATTTGTACTTTATATTTATTTTATTTATTTTTAAAAAGGCTTGAAACATTAGTGCAATAAGATATACAAAAATCTTTTTTAGCACAACCAATAGGAACATTAAATTAACAAATTTAAAACAATAATGGTCAACATCCAAAATAAATATATAAAGTAAGAAATTAACATATAAAAAACAATTAAATAAAGAACACAATTAAAAAAAAAAAAACAATTTAATAATGAATACAATTTTGAACATTAAAACTTAATACTAATTAATCCTATTAATACTTGTGGATCCTTTTGAGAAATATTCATGAATATAAGATTTAAACTTTGCTATGCTAATTATTGATTTTATATGCAGGGGTAATGAGTTCCAGGTTCTTAGGGTGTTAATGAAAAATAGTCGACTGGTGTTTAAGTAATTTAAGCAAGGCATAATAAGTTGCTTGGTTCTGTTGGATTGTGCAAAGTTAAGTTTATCATAGAGATATATTGGAGTTCTTGTAAGTATTAGTTTGTGAAGAAAAATGCAGTTTCTTGCTTTAAAATATTCATCTAATTTCATGCCATCTATATCTATTCTATTCATGCCATCTATATCTATTCTAGTAGCATAGTTCAGTGCGATTTGTAGCTTATGAAGAGATTGGGAGTCAAGTTCACAATACACGAGTTCAGAATACATAACAAGCGGGACAACAAGTTGCTTTACAAGTAATTTTCTGGTTTCCAAGGGCGGTCATACGTAAATTTCTCAACACAAAATAAACTTTTGACACAACATTATTAATATTGTGGATGTAAGTTAGCGAGAGTTAAGATATATACCCAAATTTTTAACTTTTTCAACAAACTGTAGCTGCACTTGGTCCACATAAAGGGGAGGTATACCACACAGTGTAATTTTGTCTTTATGAATGGGGAGCACAAAAGATTTAGTGGCATTAAGGCAAAGATCATTCTTCTTCGTCCATTCAAGGATGGCTTTTAGGTCTTCGTTAACTCTATGACTCAGATCTTCAACAAGGCCGATGCGACGAGAAAGATATAACTGAATATCATCGGCGTACGCATGCATTGTAACATATTTACAGACAGAGAAAATATCATTTACAAACATAGAAAAAAGAAGAGGGCCCAAAACAGATCCTTGCGGAACGCCTGACCGAATGGCTTTTCCATCAGAAACGTTGTCACCAACTTTAACAAGCTGTACTCGCCCATGCAGATAACAGCTCAGTAGCCTTGTTGCAGCTTCAGAAAAACCGAAGAAATGTTTAAGTTTATCACACAATAACACATGGTTCACACTGTCAAATGCTTTTGAAAAGTCCAGTAAACAAAGTAAAGACAATAAATTATTGTCATCAGAAATTCTAATGTCATCTATTCCTTTCACCATCGCAGTGGAACAGCTATTTGCGGTTAAGTAGCTTTTTGTCATTCAGATGTTCAGATATTTGAGATGCCATAAGATTTTCCAACACTTTGGACAATGCAGGTAATATACTTATGAGTCGAAAATCTTTAGGTTCTATAGGATTCGAATTTTTGGCAAGTGGTATTACAATGCTTCGCTTCCACATGCTCGGAAAACAAGAGGTAGTAAAACAATGGTTTATTAAGTGTGTTAGTGGCGTTATTACATAGGGTAAATTAATTTTAGAAATTTGGGTGATATTTCATCAGCACCTACAGCATTGGATTTAATCTACATAACACAATTAAAAACATCTATTTCAGTAACCGCAGTAATGACATTTACTTTAGACATGCACGATAACGAGGATACAAAATAATCATTCGGACAGTTTACATCTAAGTTACAATATCAACAGCAGACTCTTCAATGATATACTTAACATAGTCCAATTTTTCCCGATTTAGACTGCAAGCGTTGAAATGCACAACTTTTAAACCTCTACACTGAGCACAAAAAATATTTACCATTGTTTTATAATTATCATTAACACCATAAGAGAGAGAACTAGGTGATCCTGTCATACGCAATTATTAGTAGAGCAAAGTTCAAATCCTGCCTAAATAATAGTATATCAACTAAAAAATAGATCCCACATAAATTAAAGTATAAAGAATAACAAATTAAATTAATATAAAAAATAGAATTAGAATATAATAAATGGTAAATAATAATAATTAAGATAAAAAAGATAACGCAGCTAGTGAGGCCCAGAGCGACCAACAGCACCAAAGAGTTGTTCAGTACTATGAATAGGAGACGCTTCAGAGTCCTTATTCAATCTAATCATTACTGTCCCCCGCAATGAGAACGCGTTGAAAATTTTTCGCTCCCTTTTCATTCTGATAGCTACTTGCAAGAGCTTGCGGGTATCTATGGGTAGATTTTCATGGAGAAAAATATGATGGTCAGTGTCACTTTGGTCTTTAAAATTATTGCTTTATTGTTATTTGTTCTGTATTCAGCAAATGCTTTGAAGACATTGTCATGGTAGTGGTCACTTTAGCACGGAAAATGTCTCGTACTTGCGGTGCTAAAAAGTCAATCGACATACAAATATAATTGAAAGTTCTTTTTATGTTTTCCGTTCTTTCACAAGGAATACCAAAAAGCACTGCATCCGAGGAGTTATCGTTAAACTGCTTCTTTATTGCACCCTTGTATTGTTCAGTAAGTAACATAAGTTCGTTCTTCATGCCTTTTACGGTAGATAGTTCGGTATCAATGTTCTTTAGTTTTGTTTCAAGCGTCATTAAATTCTGCTTGAAACTGTCAATCTCAGTGTTAACTTCAACCATGATCTGTTCTTCAAGCTTGATGAGATCCAAGGAAAACTGAGTAGAAAGCTGATCACACAGTTGCTTTAGACGTTCTTCCATTTCTCGCAATTCACAGAGAATTGATTTTATAGGCACAGGACTATTATCAGTTTTTGGAGAGGACCCCCCAAGACAGTCCTTGCGTTTAATGGTCGCAGCACGAGTAGTAGCCATGTAGAAAAGAAAGAAAATTCTTATTAATTCCAAACAGATAGATGACAACTCTATTGTTACAGCCAGATGATCACTAATATTGTGGAACACAAGTAAATAAAGCTTTTCTTGTATAAATGTGGATCTTGTCCTCGCTAAAGCTTTTTTAATTATAGTAAAAAATGAGTCGTGTCCACAATAAGCTTTATTTGTATGTTAAGTATTGTAGTTTAAATAGGAACAAAGTCCAAATTTGCCGTTTGTTTTGATTATTTTATATGTATGCTGCAGCACCCAAGTTAAATAAACAGGAACTCACCAGCGCCAACTTCAAATTCAAGAATTAAATCGCAAATCCTCCAACTGCAGGCAAAGAAATGGTTTACGAATATGTCACCTTAATGCACAAAGTCTAGTAAAGAAAATCGACGAGTTCAGATATTTATTTGAGGGCTCTGGTGTGGATATTACATGCGTCACCGAAACATGATTTAGCGATGGTATGCCCGATGCATTGTTTAAATTGAAAGGCTTTAAAATTTTCCGTGCGAATAGGCAAGGTCGTGCAGGCGGTGTAGCTATTTTTATAAAAAATTCAATTATGCGTAAGCTTCTTCACAAATCAATGTCTAATAGTTCTGCAGAGTTTTTGTTTGTTGAAGTCAGTAATCGTTTTCAAAAATTACTAGTAGGAAATGTGTACAGACCTAATCGTAATGTTAACATAACACCACTAATGATCACTCTAGAAAGTTTATCTTTGAACTGCGCACAGATTATTATAGCGGGTGATTTCAATAGCAATGTACTGAAAGAGACACTTGACTTCTAATATGCAGAGTTTAGGACTATATCCGGCTAATACCACGACACCAACACACTACTCTAAAACGAACACATTGCTTGACCTTTTCTTCGTAAATGACAAACATAAAACTCTTTTTTATAACCAACTTTATATTTCAACATTTTTGACTTTCAACAAAATGATCCAATCCATTTCTTTCCGTGACTTTAAAAATCTAGATTATACGCTTCTTTACATTAAAACGAGACAAATAGACTGGGACACAATTTATAGAATGACTCCAGTTAACGACCAAACAGCGTTTCTTCAAACTAATATTTTTAATCTTTTCGATGAATTTGTTCCTTTAAGAAATAAAACAATGAGTGAACGTCAGCGGACTTGATTTAGCCACAATATTAAAAACTTGATAGTTAAACGAAACGCCGCTTACAATCGCTGGAAATGTTATAAAACATATAAACAATTTCAATCCATAAGGAAACAATTTGTGAAAGAAACAAAAAATGCAAAATCTAACTACTATAATGACAAATTTGGGAATGCTGTAGGGAGTAAACAGACTTGGAGAGTAATTCGTGATATAGGTATTAGGGAAAATAAGTCAATGACATATGTTAGTGATACGACAGATATAAATGACCTGAACGAAAAATTTACTAACATACCCACGCCAAAAGTAACCAGAAATGACTATTTAAACTCCTGCCTGTATTAATTAAGCTGATGTACTTGAAAATTGTTTGGCAATTAAGTCAAAAGCGTCAGGGTTTGATGAAATACATCCTGTATTCTGCTTCCAATATTACCTTATCTGACACATATATTTAACACCATTCTCACTACATCAATTTATCCCAATACATGGAAGAAAACCAAAATTATTCCAAAACCCAAATCTACTAACGAATTCCGACCTATAGCTATTTTGCCATAGGGTAGAAGGGGGAGCATTCGCCACTTTTTTTTAAAGTGTTGTCTAGGCTAAACTAAAAGTTTTTTTTGGAAAATTTAATTAGAAATTTACATTTATTAGCTTTCATCTGTTATCTTTATGAGTTGATTGTCTTAATGATTTCTATTTTTTTGATGATTTTCCAAGTAGTCCGAAATCGCGATCTGGCAACATTGGCGTGTAGACGGACATTTTCTTGAGCTCGCGACTAAAATAATAAAATTAAGTCGATTCAGCTGCTTTTGTCCTCAAAACCGAGCACAAATTGTTTATGCTCTGGACTTTCACACTCTAAGACGACTGGAACTTGAATGTCGTTGAATTAAGAAGGGGTGTAAGCAATATACATTTCATGGACCTGTCATTGCAGTGTCTCTTCTGTGGTTGTTGTTGGTGCAGACTATCTCGCGCCCTTTTTACTGGTGCCGACTGAGACAGCTGTTGTAGCTCTGCTGATGTCGACCGAGACTTCTGTTGTAGCTCTGCTGGTGCCGACTGAGACTGCTGCTGAGAATCCCTGCTTTAGCTGACTGATTCGGAAGGAGGTATCCGCCTAAAAGACTTATGCCCCAGGCTATTGTCTGGGCGGGCGAACGATATAAATCTCCACGCCTGAAATACTTTAACAAAGTGCACATTAAACCCAGCTGCGGACATACTTGGTGCTACCATATCTAACAGAAAAAGCTTGAAATGGAGACTGTGCAAACCAACCCCGTGATTGCGCAAACCTCTGCTAAACGCAAATTGGCACAAACATCTCCGGATCCGTCGCTGGCGGATATTGTAACTGCTATCAACAGTATGAAAGTGAACTTCGACTAAAAACTCGAAAAGGTTGCAACAAAATCGGATATTGAATCATTTAAAAACTGTTTTGAAAATCAAATATCTGAAGTAAAGGCAGAAAAAAGAAAAAGACTTGAGTGCAGAAAGACAACAGATTAAAAAGGCGCTGCTGCAACTGAAAGCAAAACTATCGACTATGGATAACACCAAGAAAGCCTTTGTTCGCGATGACAGCATTAACATTGGGAATAAGTGGATGTCTTTACAATATGAGCAAGGTGCTAATGTGCAACGGACAAAGAGCTGATAATATATTAGAAGATATGTATGGTAGTAAAGTAGATTGTAGTTATTTTAGTTTATTAGAAAATGTTTAGTCAAAAAACTTCATTTAAAATCGGCGAATACACGAAAAATGAAATTAAGTGATCGTAAACAAAGAGCTTTAAATCAAACTAATCAGTGTACTAGTAATGTAGAAAATAGCACTTTTGCAAAGACGAGTGAAATTGGCATCAAAATATTGTCCTATAACATTAATGGACTACAGAGTAAAATAATTTTTCCAAAATTTTTCCATTACATAAATGATTTTGACATAATAGTATTAATAGAAACACATGTCGAAGAAGACAAATTTGAAAGTTTTAGTAAATATTTCACAAATCATAAAATAAAATGGAAAGGAGCAACAAGAAAAACGCATTTTGGAAGAGCAAGTGGGGGCTTATTATATGGGGTAAAAAAAGGACTGCAAGAACAAGTAAGCGTATCGTTTCGGATAATAAATACTCTCACTTTCATAGAAGTAGGAATGAAGGAAAAAATTTTGCAAGTGTTTCCAATATATATCAGGGGTACTGAATGGAACAAGGAATTTGATATATTTAAAAATACTTTTATAAAAAATGATTGGAATAATTTTATTGTAATTGGAGACTTAAATATAAGAATCAGCGAAATGCAACAAGAAATTGAAAAAATGTATACGAATCTATTCAAGACAGGCTATGATCACCGGCAATCAAAGGATAAGACGGTAAATGCAAATGGGAAAAAATAAATAGATTTTTGCAACGACAATAAGTTGAGTATTTTGAACGGAATAACTGAGGGCGGCAGGGAAGGTAATTTAACTTTTATATGCAATATGGGCAGCTCTGTAAATGATATTTGCGCATTGGATCAAAATTTATTGAATCATTTAGATAACTTTAAAGTAGACAAACAGATTTGGTCGGATCATATGCCG
Source organism: Toxonevra muliebris (assembly GCA_963691655.1). Classification (NCBI taxonomy): domain Eukaryota; kingdom Metazoa; phylum Arthropoda; class Insecta; order Diptera; family Pallopteridae; genus Toxonevra; species Toxonevra muliebris. Next base: position 171,200 of record OY829331.1, on the reverse strand, counting down.
ATTATTTTACATATGACTTTTCCTTGTAACGACGTCAGAGAAAACAAAAATCTATCAACTAGTAAAATAAAATGGAAAGATTCAGACACATATGCATTTTACGCTAATATAAAAATTAGTCTTGAAAGTGCAAAAAAAAATCATAAGTAATGGAGTTTAGACGATCTAGTGCAATTAATGGTCAAATCGTCTTCACAGAAAAAAGCGAGCAATCTAAATAGAAAGGAAGACTGGTTTAACTATAAATGTGAAAAGGCGCGTAAAATCTTCTTTGTCTTCGTACATTTACCGCCACCCTTGATCTGAATGATAAAAATAAATATACTGAAGCAAACACAGAGTTCCGAAGATATATAGAACTCGATAGAAGAATTAATAATGTAAAAGACTCGAAACAGTAGTGGAAAGAAAAAATCTCGGATCAAGAATTAGCGTGTCTGATTTTAAGAACTATTTTGACACATTATTAAACCCTGTGCAACATGCTAGAGACGTACTATATGCTTCAAATAAAGTTGAAATATACGATTTGGATAAGTCAATAACGAGGGGAGAGATTGAAAAAATGTTAAAAAAGACTAAGCCAAATAAAGGCTCAGGAATTGACTGTGTATCGTAAGAATTTTTCAAAAATAGCCCGCAGGAGTTGCTGGACGAGTTGGCTGATGTGTTTACGCGCCTATACAATATGGGAGAAACAGGGATATCTTTTCAGACCAGCATAATCTGTCCGATATTTAAAAAGGGAAATAGGGAAATTGTATCAAATTACCGAGGAATTAGCTTCATGAACTGTGTAGCGAAAATAATGATGGGTGTCTTGAATGAAAGAATTGTTAGATGGGTGGCGGAGAATGAGATTTTGACCGAATTTTAAGCCGGTTTTAGGCAAAAATACTATGCAACCGACAATGTGTATAACATTGCATCAATAGTGAATTTGAAATTTAGCGAAAAAAAGAAAGTGTATGCTTTCTTTGTGGACTTCAGAGCAGCCTTTGACAAGGTATCGAGAAATTTGCTTTTCTACAAGCTGCATGAAATTGATTTATCTACTAAATGTGTAAATTTTTTGTGGAAAGTGTACATGAATACAAAATGCGTGGTGAATGAGAATGATGAAGTGTCAGAAGAGTTTTGTACGCTATCAGGAGTTAGGCAAGGGTGTTTGATGTCGCCTCTTCTATTCGCCTTATATTTAAATGACATACATGAGGAATTAGGAGGTGGTCTATATATCGATGACATGAATATTAGAGTGCTGTTATATGCGGATGACATAGTGATAATGGGAGATGAAGTTGTCGTGTTACAAAGTATGTTAAACAAGTTAGAGATTTACTGCAACAAGTGGAATATGGAGGTGAATATGGATAAATCGGCGATAATGGTATTTAGACAGGGCGGAAAACTATCGTGTAGAGAAAAATGGCAATTTAAAGGTTCAAATATAGTGATAACCAATGAGTATTGTTATCTGGGGGTAGTACTGACCCCTAAAATGAGCTTTTAAAAACACCTTATTAAACGTAACACCTCAGCAAAAATTAGTATAAATTCAGCTTGGTTAAGTTTTTTTTCCAAAAAAGCTCGAAATGGCGAATGTTCCTAGCTGTATGCCGAGCCACTCAAAGTTATGCCGCTCAAGTATGGGGTTACACTCTATTTGAAGACGTAGACAAGCTCCAACTTTACTTTGTTAAAAAAATCTTAAGACTCCCGGAATGCTCGCCTACTTATGCCATAATGTTGGAATCGAATATAGAAAGTGGAAACATTTATACTCTTGCGTTACACCTAAATTATATACAAAGAACGATTTTTGAGTACAGCAACAAAAGACTACCACACAATCTGGCACTGAAAGTACTGCGAAAAAAACATATTTTGGGCGTCACTAAATAAAATAGGAATGGAATTCAATTTAAGATGGGATGATAGAGATTTAAACCCAAATATTTGGAATATGAAAAAAGAAAGGCTTTTAATGATGAGGAATAATAAAATTCGAGGTAGTATGTGGGAACGGTCCCAAAAAAGTGAAGGAAGGATATATAAACATTTAGATTTCAATATCGGCAAAAAATATTTTAGTGATACCATTGGCAGGTACAAAATCTCCGTAATAGTTAGAGCAAGGTGCAATCTATTGAAATTAAATGGTATTTATAATAAAAACTGTACACTCTGCAATCTAAATGAGATAGAAAACGTTGAGCATTTTATTGGGAAATGCCCCATTTTAACAACATTCCGTGTTGCAAATTTCCAAAAAACTACTTTGACACATTCTGATATAGTGAATGTATTGAATGGGAAAAATGATGAGTCTTGGAAAAAACTGGTTTCTTACATAACTGTGCGCTGAAGTACAGAGAATTTATTGAAAATGAATTTACGTGATATGTTAAAAGTAGATCACATATTCCGGCAGACGACCTTTAAGGCCATTGCCGTATATTCTTTATTTAGTTATTTAAAAATATTGTTAGTCTGTAAGCATACATTGTGAACTTTATACTATATAAAAATAAAGAACTTTTCTATTGTATTCTAGTCCATAATGGTGAAAGTGCCCCAGTCATGGGGTACATTCGTCAAGGGGGTGGGGTGCAACCGCCATGGAATAAAATTCCAAGTTTTTGATAAAGTGATAGTTATTTTTTTTTTAATTTTTGTTCTTGTATATTACTATTACATATTATCAGTCAGAATAAGTTCTACTTATTTCTAATTTATGAAAATTTATTTATAACATAAAGTAACAAAAATATAAATGATTAATTTTTAAAATATTTTGTTAAAAAATATAAGTTATTTATTTAAAAAAAAATAAGCATTTGTATATGCATGTAAATAAAAGTGGATAGTACTGATCCAGAGGAATTTATTTAGACATGACTTATTTTAACATTAAACTGTCTAAAATTCATATCATATGCCGTTGAAACCGCCCCATCCGCATTCTGGTGAATGTGCCCCAGGAGCAACCACTTTCATAAAAACATAATTTTTTTAAACTTTTTGAACATTTATAAAAAGAAACTATTGCTTATTCTTTAATTGAATAACACCGGAATAACACTTGAACAACTTTTTTCTCACTCAATAAATAAAAAAGTTATTACAAGATTTACTTACAATCAAATATTTTTGCAACCACCCGAAAAACACAAACACGTTTGCCCACGATCACTTACAAAGCTTAACTGTCAAAATAGAAGGGATGGAAGATGATCGATAAAAGCACAAATTATAGATTGTTTCAGTTATGAAACTTTCTTAAATTAGAAGATAAGGGGGGATGGCAAATGTAACCCAGTGGCGAATTCTCCCCCTTCTACCCTACATGTTCAAAGTTTTTGAACAAATAATGCAACAACAAATTAATAAATTTATTCGTGAAAACTCGTTATTAACTGATCAACAATCTGGCTACAGGCCTGGCAGAAGTTGCGTAACAGCTGTGATAGATGTTTCAGAAGAAATTCGAGTAGCACTGGACGAGAACAAAGTAAATTTCTTTATACTTTTGGATCACTCAAAAGCATTTGACTCAGTCGATCATGACATACTAGTAACTAAGCTCATTAAACTGTACAATTTCACTTCAACAGCGGCTAATTTAATTTCGTCCTATATTTCTGGCAGACTTTAAGCAGCGTGTAATGAAAATTTAATTTCTGACTTTTATTACTATTTTCTATGTACATCAATGACCTTCCAAAGATCTTAACAAACTGTAACGTTCACATATATGCAGACGATGTACAACTATATGCAAGCTGTAGCCGTGATCAAATTGGCGACTGCGTGGGTAAACTCAATAGCAATCTTGAGCAAATATATGATTGGGCCACAAAAAATGGTCTATGTCTTAATCCAGAAAAATCAAATTGCATTGTAATATCAAAAAGAACTGTCGATACTTCATCCATACCGAATATAATGCTAGATAGCTCAAAAATTGAATTTGTAAGCTCAGTTCGAAATCTCGGTATAATTTTTAATACAACATTATCGTGGAACAACCATCATTTGAAAGGTTTATGGTAAGTTCCGTATACTATGGAGAACTCTCTTCTCCCTAACCTACAATTCATAAACAACGCAGTGCATTTTAAAACCAAGTTTTTACTTACTTTTCTCTGTTGCAATGATAAATTTAAATTATATTGTTATTTTATAAGATATTTTTTAAGTCATTGTAATTCAGTGTAACTTTATGTAATGTTCTCATGTTGCTAGTACAATAATTATAAGATTTGTATCTTAGTACTAGGATATCAAAGGATTAAATAAATAAATAAAATAAATAAATAAATAAATTGGAGTTATACTGAGTGAAATACAGAAAAAGTTCAGTTAATTTCAATTTCAGATTGAAATAAAGTCAGACGTGTTTGTCCGTGCTCTCAAAATTTTTTATATTTTTGATTTGAATTCTTGCTTTTTTTTTAATTTTACTTCTTTTAAAGTGTTTTGTTTTTGATAAGTGAAACGAAATCTTCTATACTTTTTTTACAGATAAGTTAAACGTGTCATATTTTTTTAATTTTAGTCTTATGTTTTTTCGTTATGTAAAATAATTTCTTGTTGTTTTTAATTGTGTTTTTTCTTATTTCGTATTTTTCTCACTCTCTTCTAAAATAAGAGAGAAGAATACTGTTGTTAATTTATCTACTTTTTATTTATAAATTTTTTACTTTGCTATTCCCCGTTATTGCAAACTTACTGACTCTATCACAGTGGTTCTCAAACTTTTTGCTTTTAATTATTTTATTTGTTCCCAGTGCTTTTTAAATATATATCAAACTGTGCTATTTTAACTTTATATACCTACATTTTATTACCTACATTAAATTTATGATGATTTGCTCGTACGATAACTGCAATATAAAAGATGAAACTGAACGGTTTTTGTCATGTTGGTTATGTGATAATCTCGCGCATGCAAAGTGTGCTGGTTTAGTTGGTCGTATTGTTGATTATTTAAATGAAAGAAAAGGTCTCCGGTGGTCATGTTTGAAATGCCGGTCCACGGATGTTGACCTCTTTAAAGTTTTTAGACACGCTAAGGCTGGTTTTTCTGAACTGGGAAAAGAATTGCCTTCACTAAACACTAAATTTAAACTTTACGAAGATCTTTTCAATAAATTTAAATGTTTAGAAGAGTCTGTCCCCTCTCCTAAAAAGAAACAAACAAATATGGTCTTACGTGGCAGAAAGAATATTCCTGATCCGATTGATTCAATAGCTGGTCCGAGTAAAATAATTTCCGATTTTCCTATTAATCTGGTCACACCTGAAATTGTAGTTGATTCTACACCGGCAATGGCAGATATTGAACCGGTTTCTATTAGTCCTACTGTCCGAAATACAATTTTTCTGCCAACAAATATGACGCCTGATACTCCGATTATTCCCGTTCCTGTGGCGTCCTTTCCTAAGAAATTAATTGTGATTCCTCAGAAGAAATCTGTATTCATATTCAGATTTTCTATTGATACTTCTGTTGATGATATTCGGTACTATATCAGTTCTAAATTGGACAAGTGCGATTTCTCTGTAACCAAATTCAACTTTTCTTATGAACGGACCATATCATCTTTTAAAATTAACATTTGTACTAACTTTTTGAGCAAGTTGCTAACAAAGATTTTTGGCCGGAAGGTGCTATTGTTCGGGAATTCATTTATAAACCAAAAACGAACACTGAATCAGTTGTTCGAATACCTCGTCCAGCTGTTGTGTCAAAAAACTAATAAGCGAATTAAATGGTGTAAAGTTTCTGTACCAAAATGTTCGAGGACTGAATTCTAAACTTAAAGATATTTATTTAAAAAGTTTTGACTACAGATATAACATCTAGGTATTTACTGAGTCCTGGTTAAAACCGAATACCAACAATGCTGAAATTGTATGTAATTCTTATCAAATATATCGTAAAGACAGAAACGTTAAAGTTGGTGGAGGTGTTTTAATTGCTATAAAAACATTGCACGCATCAGATGAAATTATTTTATCTGATGTGAATAATTTAGAATTCATTTGCGTTCGCATTCGCTTAGGCATTAACCACCTTTACGTTACTTGCTCCTACATTCCACCTAATTCTGATTTGAGCGTTTATCTAAACCTCGTTTGTTGATAATAATATACAAAAAAGAACCAACATAACTTATTCAAACCCTTTGAAATTCTGTTACCAAAAAACGAATTACTCAAAATTAAATAAATTTCTATCTAATATTAACTGGTGTATTGATTGTAATGATGTTAATAAAAGTATCCAGAACATTCTTTACCAGGGTTTCGAAATGTATGTTCCAAAATGTAAAGTAATTTTAAATCCACACGGTCCGGTATGGCTTACAAAAGAATTAAAGAAACTTAAGAATTCAAAAACTCGTGCCTTTAAACGATACAAACGTACTGGTAATTCCAAGCTGCATTTTAAAAATGTGTGCGGAGTTTTTGTTTATACCACTTTCCGAAATTTTTAATGCTTCACTACGTTCAGGTATTTTCCCCAGTGTGTAGAAGGAATCATTTATAATTCCTTTGCATAAGGGTGGTTCAAAATCCGATATTTCAAACTACCGCGGTATAGCTAAACTTAGTGTGATACCAAAGTTATTTGAATTAATCATTACAAATCAGTTAAAGCACTCTATTGGATCGTTGATTTCCCCATTTCACCACGGCTTTCTTAAAGGTAGGTCTACAGTTACAAATCTCTTGGAATTCACTACTAACATTATTAGTGGATTTTCTAATAACTTACAGACCGACGTAATATATACCGACTTTAGTAAGGCGTTTGATAAGGTTAATCATGATTTACTAATTAAAAAACTTGATTTACTTGGTTTTCCAATATTGCTGTTAAATTAATTCTTACTTAAGAAATAGAAATCAGAGAGTGGTGTTCAAAAACTCAACATCATTCGCTATTGGAGTTCCATCTGGTGTACCTCAGGGTAGTCATCTTGGTCCCATTTTGTTTCTTATTTACATTAATGACCTCCTATCTGTTATCCGTCACTCAAAAATGTTGATGTATGCTGATGATGTAAAACAGTTTATTTCACACTATTCTGATGAGGTGTACAATTTGCTTCAATCTGACCTCACGGCATTATCACATTGATGCCAGATAAACTTAATGTTTTTAAATTTAAAGAAATGTAAGTCCATGGTCTTTTCGAGACGTTAGCCAATTCCTTCACATTACTTTATAAATGATTATACCCTATACACTTTCACTGATTTGGGTATAGTTATGGATCCTAAAATGCGTTTTAATCTGCATATCAATATCAAACACTTTCATAAAAACATAATTTTTTTAAACTTTTTGAACATTTATAAAAAGAAACTATTGCTTATTCTTTAATTGAATAACACCGGAATAACACTTGAACAACTTTTTTCTCACTCAATAAATAAAAAAGTTATTACAAGATTTACTTACAATCAAATATTTTTGCAACCACCCGAAAAACACAAACACGTTTGCCCACGATCACTTACAAAGCTTAACTGTCAAAATAGAAGGGATGGAAGATGATCGATAAAAGCACAAATTATAGATTGTTTCAGTTATGAAACTTTCTTAAATTAGAAGATAAGGGGGGATGGCAAATGTAACCCAGTGGCGAATTCTCCCCCTTCTACCCTACATGTTCAAAGTTTTTGAACAAATAATGCAACAACAAATTAATAAATTTATTCGTGAAAACTCGTTATTAACTGATCAACAATCTGGCTACAGGCCTGGCAGAAGTTGCGTAACAGCTGTGATAGATGTTTCAGAAGAAATTCGAGTAGCACTGGACGAGAACAAAGTAAATTTCTTTATACTTTTGGATCACTCAAAAGCATTTGACTCAGTCGATCATGACATACTAGTAACTAAGCTCATTAAACTGTACAATTTCACTTCAACAGCGGCTAATTTAATTTCGTCCTATATTTCTGGCAGACTTTAAGCAGCGTGTAATGAAAATTTAATTTCTGACTTTTATTACTATTTTCTATGTACATCAATGACCTTCCAAAGATCTTAACAAACTGTAACGTTCACATATATGCAGACGATGTACAACTATATGCAAGCTGTAGCCGTGATCAAATTGGCGACTGCGTGGGTAAACTCAATAGCAATCTTGAGCAAATATATGATTGGGCCACAAAAAATGGTCTATGTCTTAATCCAGAAAAATCAAATTGCATTGTAATATCAAAAAGAACTGTCGATACTTCATCCATACCGAATATAATGCTAGATAGCTCAAAAATTGAATTTGTAAGCTCAGTTCGAAATCTCGGTATAATTTTTAATACAACATTATCGTGGAACAACCATCATTTGAAAGGTTTATGGTAAGTTCCGTATACTATGGAGAACTCTCTTCTCCCTAACCTACAATTCATAAACAACGCAGTGCATTTTAAAACCAAGTTTTTACTTACTTTTCTCTGTTGCAATGATAAATTTAAATTATATTGTTATTTTATAAGATATTTTTTAAGTCATTGTAATTCAGTGTAACTTTATGTAATGTTCTCATGTTGCTAGTACAATAATTATAAGATTTGTATCTTAGTACTAGGATATCAAAGGATTAAATAAATAAATAAAATAAATAAATAAATAAATTGGAGTTATACTGAGTGAAATACAGAAAAAGTTCAGTTAATTTCAATTTCAGATTGAAATAAAGTCAGACGTGTTTGTCCGTGCTCTCAAAATTTTTTATATTTTTGATTTGAATTCTTGCTTTTTTTTTAATTTTACTTCTTTTAAAGTGTTTTGTTTTTGATAAGTGAAACGAAATCTTCTATACTTTTTTTACAGATAAGTTAAACGTGTCATATTTTTTTAATTTTAGTCTTATGTTTTTTCGTTATGTAAAATAATTTCTTGTTGTTTTTAATTGTGTTTTTTCTTATTTCGTATTTTTCTCACTCTCTTCTAAAATAAGAGAGAAGAATACTGTTGTTAATTTATCTACTTTTTATTTATAAATTTTTTACTTTGCTATTCCCCGTTATTGCAAACTTACTGACTCTATCACAGTGGTTCTCAAACTTTTTGCTTTTAATTATTTTATTTGTTCCCAGTGCTTTTTAAATATATATCAAACTGTGCTATTTTAACTTTATATACCTACATTTTATTACCTACATTAAATTTATGATGATTTGCTCGTACGATAACTGCAATATAAAAGATGAAACTGAACGGTTTTTGTCATGTTGGTTATGTGATAATCTCGCGCATGCAAAGTGTGCTGGTTTAGTTGGTCGTATTGTTGATTATTTAAATGAAAGAAAAGGTCTCCGGTGGTCATGTTTGAAATGCCGGTCAACGGATGTTGACCTCTTTAAAGTTTTTAGACACGCTAAGGCTGGTTTTTCTGAACTGGGAAAAGAATTGCCTTCACTAAACACTAAATTTAAACTTTACGAAGATCTTTTCAATAAATTTAAATGTTTAGAAGAGTCTGTCCCCTCTCCTAAAAAGAAACAAACAAATATGGTCTTACGTGGCAGAAAGAATATTCCTGATCCGATTGATTCAATAGCTGGTCCGAGTAAAATAATTTCCGATTTTCCTATTAATCTGGTCACACCTGAAATTGTAGTTGATTCTACACCGGCAATGGCAGATATTGAACCGGTTTCTATTAGTCCTACTGTCCGAAATACAATTTTTCTTCCAACAAATATGACGCCTGATACTCCGATTATTCCCGTTCCTGTGGCGTCCTTTCCTAAGAAATTAATTGTGATTCCTCAGAAGAAATCTGTATTCATATTCAGATTTTCTATTGATACTTCAGTTGATGATATTCGGTACTATATCAGTTCTAAATTGGACAAGTGCGATTTCTCTGTAACCAAATTCAACTTTTCTTATGAACGGACCATATCATCTTTTAAAATTAACATTTGTACTAACTTTTTGAGCAAGTTGCTAACAAAGATTTTTGGCCGGAAGGTGCTATTGTTCGGGAATTCATTTATAAACCAAAAACGAACACTGAATCAGTTGTTCGAATACCTCGTCCAGCTGTTGTGTCAAAAAACTAATAAGCGAATTAAATGGTGTAAAGTTTCTGTACCAAAATGTTCGAGGACTGAATTCTAAACTTAAAGATATTTATTTAAAAAGTTTTGACTACAGATATAACATCTAGGTATTTACTGAGTCCTGGTTAAAACCGAATACCAACAATGCTGAAATTGTATGTAATTCTTATCAAATATATCGTAAAGACAGAAACGTTAAAGTTGGTGGAGGTGTTTTAATTGCTATAAAAACATTGCACGCATCAGATGAAATTATTTTATCTGATGTGAATAATTTAGAATTCATTTGCGTTCGCATTCGCTTAGGCATTAACCACCTTTACGTTACTTGCTCCTACATTCCACCTAATTCTGATTTGAGCGTTTATCTAAACCTCGTTTGTTGATAATAATATACAAAAAAGAACCAACATAACTTATTCAAACCCTTTGAAATTCTGTTACCAAAAAACGAATTACACAAAATTAAATAAATTTCTATCTAATATTAACTGGTGTATTGATTGTAATGATGTTAATAAAAGTATCCAGAACATTCTTTACCAGGGTTTCGAAATGTATGTTCCAAAATGTAAAGTAATTTTAAATCCACACGGTCCGGTATGGCTTACAAAAGAATTAAAGAAACTTAAGAATTCAAAAACTCGTGCCTTTAAACGATACAAACGTACTGGTAATTCCAAGCTGCATTTTAAAAATGTGTGCGGAGTTTTTGTTTATACCACTTTCCGAAATTTTTAATGCTTCACTACGTTCAGGTATTTTCCCCAGTGTGTAGAAGGAATCATTTATAATTCCTTTGCATAAGGGTGGTTCAAAATCCGATATTTCAAACTACCGCGGTATAGCTAAACTTAGTGTGATACCAAAGTTATTTGAATTAATCATTACAAATCAGTTAAAGCACTCTATTGGATCGTTGATTTCCCCATTTCACCACGGCTTTCTTAAAGGTAGGTCTACAGTTACAAATCTCTTGGAATTCACTACTAACATTATTAGTGGATTTTCTAATAACTTACAGACCGACGTAATATATACCGACTTTAGTAAGGCGTTTGATAAGGTTAATCATGATTTACTAATTAAAAAACTTGATTTACTTGGTTTTCCAATATTGCTGTTAAATTAATTCTTACTTAAGAAATAGAAATCAGAGAGTGGTGTTCAAAAACTCAACATCATTCGCTATTGGAGTTCCATCTGGTGTACCTCAGGGTAGTCATCTTGGTCCCATTTTGTTTCTTATTTACATTAATGACCTCCTATCTGTTATCCGTCACTCAAAAATGTTGATGTATGCTGATGATGTAAAACAGTTTATTTCACACTATTCTGATGAGGTGTACAATTTGCTTCAATCTGACCTCACGGCATTATCACATTGATGCCAGATAAACTTAATGTTTTTAAATTTAAAGAAATGTAAGTCTATGGTCTTTTCGAGACGTTAGCCAATTCCTTCACATTACTTTATAAATGATTATACCCTATACACTTAAACTTAATGTTTTTAAATTTAAAGAAATGTAAGTCTATGGTCTTTTCGAGACGTTAGCCAATTCCTTCACATTACTTTATAAATGATTATACCCTATACACTTTCACTGATTTGGGTATAGTTATGGATCCTAAAATGCGTTTTAATCTGCATATCAATATGTGTGTAAATAAAGCAAAGGGAATTTTTGCATTCGTTAAAAGATGGGCTATTGAATTGAGTGATCTGTATATAACAAAAACACTTTTTACGGCACTGATAAGACCTATTTTGGAGTATGGTTCAACAGTTTGGAGTCCTCAATATAATTGCTATAAAGACAGACTTGAGTCAGTTCAAAAACAGTTTCTCTTGTTTGCGTTAAGAAATTTACGTTGGGATCCATTACATAATTTACCTTCTTACATACATCGTCTTATTGACCTACCGACATTAGACAGCAGAAGATTAATGCTGAATGTTATGTTTATGACTAAATTACTGAATGGTGACATTAATTCTGAATTTCTACTAAATAAAATTGACTTAAATATCCCAAATCTTTGTTCAAGGTATCCTATCTTGATTAAATTGAGTACTTGCCGATCTAACTATGCCCAAAATGATCCATTACGTTGCATATGCAATGATTTCAACAACCAACATGGCTTATTTGATATAACTGATTCCTGATTTTTTATAAAATAAGCAATTTTAAATTCCTTAAATGATTAAACAGGTGATGATTCTAATCTGTAGCTGTTTGAAAACCATTGGGATATTCTACTTTACCATTCACGAGTTGCGTTACACAGGCAGTCCGGACTGTTTCAGTTTCGGTCACCGATCCGTTCGCTTTGCGGATGTGCCCCTCGGTCGGGTGGGCTGGTAAGTGGGTCCGCTGGAATTCGTTCGTTCAAAAAAAAAAAAAATAAAACTATGGTCGTTTTTCTTTTTTAACTCAGAGCACTGAGTAAAGTAGAGCACGAGCACACCGAGCACGCTCTGACAACTCTGATTTAATTTTAAAACGTATAGAGCACAAACTGCCAGAAAACAGCTATTTATAATTAAGTTTATTTTTCAACAAAGTTTTTTTCAATCGTTTTGATTTTTTCTTTTTCTGCAAAATGGATAAATTAATTATTCTGAGCCCTTGTCGCCATTTCAACACTGCTTGTCGTTGCAACACTGTCAAAATATTTTTTTCAATCGTGCTCTGTCTGCTCAGTCAATTTCTTCTTAGCAGGTAGAGCATGCTCTATGCGCGCTCTGATCACAAAAAGAAACACAATTACGTTTGCTCCGAGTTGTCAGAGCTAAAAATAAAAACGATTTGACAACTCGTGCTCTGCTTAGAGCTAATAAAGAAAAACGTCTTATAAGAAATTTTTTTTAAAAAGGTCTCCCTGTGTAAAACACCATAAAACAGCTGAAAATCGCAAAAAGACAACTTTGGTATTTTTTTATGTTTGAACATGGAGCACTAGAAAACAAGTGACAAATGAATTTGATGTTTGTAAAATGTATAGTTTGTCAAGTAATTGTTTGCTAATTGCAAAAAATGGAAAATTTTTATTTCTGACATTCTATAAATTAAAGAAAATTACAAAATTGAAGATACATTAAAAAGTCTTTATTAAATGAGTATTTCACTTTCATATAATGTTAAATATATTTTTTAGTTACAAAACAATATCAATAGAAAAATATTAAATACTTATGCAATCCTAATAATATTATATATTAGTTATAGGGGAAAAATTTGGAAAAGTTTATTATTTCAAGTCAAGTAAGTATGCTCACCTTAGGCGTCAATAACCGCTTGGAGACGTCTCTGCATTGATGAAATTAGTTTCCGAAAGTCGTATTTATTTATTTTATTTTATGCCATTCCTCCACCTGTATTTTTATTGACTCTTTGTTTTTGATAAAGTCTAAGGAAAGTTTTCTAGCTATTCCGGTTTGTTAGATCTCAACAAACCATTTAGTCAAATCATAAAACTTCAGCAGAATGCTGATGTTGATATTAGCAACCTTTCCTATGCTGCATAGGAAAGGGACTGTGACCATGTGATCTAGATGTCCAGCATCCTGACTCTCTGAGTCTAACTGCACTGCCACTGAGGCTTTGACGTATAAATCTAAAGGCATAAGATGCAGAATAACGTTGAGTGCGTCAGTGAGGCCAGACCTTATTGCACTTGAGTAGGCTTTTTTTCGCGTTTATGATATCACTCAGCAGGTCCAGTCCAAATATTACAACAACCACATCGTCCGCATACGTTACAACCTTTATTCCACTCGTATCAAGTTCTTTTAGAATGTCATTAATAACTATAAGCCATAGCAAAGGAGATATGACTCCTTGTTAGAGATTCTCCAGTTTTCATCTTTGATGCTGTTTTTATCGGACATTAATGCACCTCCTCTGTAGGTACATCTCTGCTATGTGGAAAGTTGGCTGAAACGATAAGGACGTCCTTTCCCGCGCCCTCCAATTTGATAACTGTCAGATCTGAAGAGCTAAGATTAGGGCACAGAAAGGCTGTAAGATGTTTTTTCACCATAAAAAACGGTCTAGGCTTATCATTCCTTTTTTGTGTGGAAAGTATTAAATTTCTGGCAGTCAAAACCCTAGGTTCTTGGTCTCTGCTTGCTTCTGCTGACCACTTTCCAACTGCTTTGGAAGTGGATGGTAACGTGCACACCGGAATACTATGTGTCGTACTCGTAATACTATCAAGGCTTACCACCCTACCTTGGCTAGAAGCTAGCAGATCATTCTCTGAAGCAGAGCTCAAAAGCATAAAATTACCAAATGGGAGTTTTGTTTAAAAATTATTTCTTAATGAAATGAAAAAGAAACACTGTGGCAGCACTCCAGCAGAGCTTGCGTATATATCTGCTAGCAGCGCCACCAACTTGTTTGTAAAGTAAATAGAAAACTCACCTCAAATAGCAAATACACAAACCTTTGGAGGTTTACTTTTGGCAGTTACTTTACTCATTAGACTGTGTAGGCGAAGGAAAAGCACAAAACGAAGGAGAAATTGCCGGTAGTTAAAGAAAAATTACGGTAGAAATCGTCAAAATTCTACGTTCGCAACTGTATATTAAAATGCGTTTTATTTGAAAACAGGATCAGAAATAAAAATTATATGGTTCGCGTCATTTTACACTGGCCTAAAGTTTACCCATTTCTAAAAAATTCAGTATAATAATCCATAAGAAAATTTGTTAATTGCATCAACAATTTATAGTAAAATTTTCTGTAGAATAATGCCTCCAATGTATTAACTCATTTGCTCCCTTTTTATGGGTTTTTTCTTTTCCCTTTTCGGATGAAATTACCTTTTTGACCAATTACGAGTGTTGATAGAGGATAAATAAGTTTTAAAAATATTTTGCTCATAAAATTTTATTAAAGGTCACTGAAAAACAACTTGGTTTTAGTTGAAATAAAGTCACAAATGTTTCAAATTTCCACCTCTGAGATACTTTTGTTTTATTAAAAGTATTTTCAAAACTAAAAATATATTTTAAATTGCAAAATAAACATTATAAGGCTAATTACCTAAATTAAGTAGGTACTTTTATATCTTCAATGGTGCATTTACACTTTACCCCATTCCTCATGGTATTTTTTTTTTCAACAGAAAAAAAAAGCCCCACAAATAAAATATTGTATCAAATAATTTTACAAGTATATTTTGTCTAGAACAACGGCAAATATTTGAATTTCAAATAATGTTGTATCCAAAACCAAAATAACCTAATTGAAAAATCAAATAAAATTGCAGTCTTATAAAATAAAATAAAGACGCATATTTTAACTTTTGCCATTTCGTTCAAGATTTCATCTGGATTAATTTTCATATCCCTGTGATTGGCGAGCAAAACAAGACACTTAAGTCTTCATTCAAATATAAAACCCAGCTTTCATTTGTTTTTATCAGAAACTGCAAATTTGCGAATGCAGTGAAATAATATTCCTGAAAATTCAAGTAGTAAAAATAAAACCAAATATTTTTTGGTAAATATTTGAGTAATATATAGTGCAACTGATGAAAAATCTAGCAGGCGAAAATTCAAAAATTCGACCATCTTATTTGGATCCAAAACTATATGGCCTTATTCTCCATAGATCCCTCATCATATGCCACACAGGATATTCGAATGAGGCAAAAGATCTGACTGTGCGAGCATCGAAACTTGTAATATCCTGTCGGTAAAAGGTGTCATACGGTACTGAGCTAGCGAATATTGAATCTAATCCTTTTTCCATTTTTAGTTTAGTAATAATGGGTATGATAAAAAATTATTCTAACATTTTCTTATAACTGAAATGTAATACCAAAAATAATATAAGTATATGCAACATCACATAGAATTTTTTAAAATCATAAGTATTTATTATCTATATATATAAAATAGAGGCTGTTAAATGTTTAGTCCTAATAGGTTTCTATATTACGCAACGGATTGTCATGAAATTTAGTATGTAATTGCTTTGGACATTTGTCGAGTTAAGTCGATATTTATTTTAAGTTAATTTCAAGTAGTTTCTTTAATATAGACCATTATTTGGACCAAAGTCAGATTTTTTATAAAATTTAGCTACTTAATGCAAAATGCTGCTTAAACTATAAGAGGTATATAAAAATTATGTATAGAAAGATTATAGATCTTAATGTAACGTCAGTGGTGGCATACAGCTAAAGTTAATAGTTTACCTGTAAAATGCATTTTTATATTAAAAATTTGTTCGCTTTACATTTGTTATTGTACATAAATATTTATGCTTTTCCTGATTTCCACCACACAAACACAAAGCAGAAAAGAATGCGTATGAGCTTTGCGTTTAAAATTCTTTTTCATTTGCATGAATGTAACTACATATTACTAATTTGATCACAATATTTCATAGTAGTGTGTGGATGTTGATGTGTTGGTTAGAAGGAAGGGTAAAGTAGTGGACTTAGGAAGGAATTGTGTAATAGTGAGTTCGAATCCCAATTAGGGCGGATCAAATAATTTTTTTTATTTTCAATATATATATATTTTTTTTTTTTTTTTTTTTTTTTTTTTTTTTTTTTTTTTTTTTTTTTTTTTTTTTTTTTTTTTTGTGGTGTGGTGGAAAAAAAATAAATATACAACAAAAAACAAATACCGACAAAGGTGAATATAAAACATGCAAACACACAAAAAGAATTATTATATATTACTAATGTGATCACGTGATTTTGTGTAGGTTTGTGGCTTAGAGAGTTAAAAAGGAGATTAAAGCTGTGATTGTTCAAAGATATTGTAAGTTCTTTTGGTGTCTTGAGTTCGAATCCCACTACAGGTGAACCCACCAAGTGATTCTTTTTTATACTATTATATAAAACTGTAACTTGATTTTTGGGTATATTTCCACAACCAGAGATTTAGTACAAGGATTTATGATAGGAGAGCATTGATTGCCAATGGAAAATGCCAGAAAAAAAAATTAATGGAATAAATAAAATATGCGTGACACCTCCCATACAAAGAAAATGTTTGAAACTGTATACCTGAGAAACCATTGCAAAGAACACACTGGCAGTTTGTGTGTGAAGGCCGAGGGTTAGTAGTAATTGTTGGGCAGAATGTGGAAGTGTTTTGGCATACAAAGGAAATGCTTCAAAAGGTAAGTATACATATATCTCTGCCTTATTTTGCTAAAGCTCTAACATAAGTTTTTCAGTATAGAGTTTTCAATGGATTATGATAAAAAATGTGCCCTGTACCGAAAATTTTAGAAACCTACACTGAAAACTTGCAATCTTTTCTTTTAGTTTAAATTACAAATTCTCGAAACAGTACTCCAAATACAAAAATGTTTTTTGCTTCTCCTGTAAAATTTGAAAAAGCGTGTTAGCGTGTAGCTTTAACAAATTAAGGCAGCGATATGGGGAACCATAATAAGGCAAGCAATCAAAATTTAATTGTAAAGGATGTATGTTGATAGTTATTAGAGAGCCATAGTAAGAAAGGTGATGAAGGTTTGTATGTTAAAATGCGATGTTGATAGCAATAACTGATTAGAATGTTGACATCATTAAACACGTGGAAGTGAAACTACTCATGTAAATGATATGAATGATTAGTGCAATGATTCGATTTTGATCGGAGTTTTTGCATTACCCCTACTTTGCCAGGTCCGCCCAACGAAGCTGGGCGAAGCCCAGCTAGTATTGTATATAATTCATTTGAAGAGACATTGCGACAGCAATACGAATTTTTTATGGAACAATAATAAAACAAGTCAGTTGTTGAAAATAATTTAAATTCGTTGGAGTTTTATTATCTGAAATAAATTTGGCGTAAAAGTAATATTAATAAAATGAAATAGCGTCTTAGCAATTTGTTCCGTTGTTAAAGAATTCATATAGATATAACTTTTGCAAAAGTTATAGTTGTTGTAATTTTTGCATTACCCCTACTTTGCCAGGTCTGCCCAACGAAGCTGGGCGAAGCCCAGCTAGTATTGTATATAATTCATTTGAAGAGACATTGCGACAGCAATACGAATTTTTTATGGAACAATAATAAAACAAGTCAGTTGTTGAAAATAATTTAAATTCGTTGGAGTTTTATTATCTGAAATAAATTTGGCGTAAAAGTAATATTAATAAAATGAAATAGCGTCTTAGCAATTTGTTCCGTTGTTAAAGAAAAAATGAAAGTTAAACGTGAATTCAAACCAGAGTTGCATATTAAAATATAAATATAAAATAGTTCACATTTAAAGTAATTATAAAAGTAACGAGTAAGTAATAATAATATTCAAAAGAAATCTATAAAAAAGATTTTAATCGGACAATTGCAACGCTCAACAGAACTCAAACGGAAATATTGTACAAAAGACAATATAAGTTTATTTTTATAAAATATTATAGAAATTGTATAAAATTATGAAATTTTTGTATTTTATCTTAGGTCGCAAGCTACAAATTACAAGCAATTACAAACATTTGGAAATGCAATGGAAAACAATCCTAACATTGTCAATGGATTCACCAGAAGTCGAGAGAAGTAAATAAAATTTGGAAGCAATTGGAGCGGAACCAAATAGCGTTGGTCCTCCAAACAAATCCATATTTGAGTAGAAAAAGTTAAAAATTATTGATACATATTTCATAAAGTATTTTTTGTGTCGCTAAAAGGACAAAACCGGAACTGGACGAGGTCTATTTAAGGAACATAGTTTTTCGGCCATTGAGGAGCAGATAATTTTAATTAGTGCTATAGGAGAGTTATTGAAAGGTCAGCTGGAGGGAACAAATTTGGGTTGCCTATCCAATGTACCGCACCTCTCATTGTCAGCAAAGAATTGCCAACCACTGACGATGAGCCATCATGCAACTATGTATTAGAAACTACTTCTGTGGAAAATTTGATTGATGTTGGCATGACTTCCGGAGGCGCGAACGAGTCAGTAAAATCCGCCAAAGCTGCAAAATACTGAAAAGCTTCGCGAAAATAGCAATAAAGTGTAAAAAGAACTTGCCAGCACACCACAACAGAAATTGTTGAGAAGTTGGAAACAATGGAGAAAAGCATTAAAAATAATTGTTGTGCAATTGATCAGCTGTGTGGAAAACAAAAATATATGAAAAAATGAAGCGACATAATTTTAAAATGGAAGCACTTAAAAGATATGAAATAGATTTGAAAATGAGACTTTTAAAAGTAGGAGAAGCTAAGTGTAACAAAATGTGAGATTTTTTTATTTTAACTTTATTTTAAATTAATTTTAAATTGAAAAAAAATTAGTCAATAATGACATTGCACTGACAAACTTTATAAAGTTTACAAATATTTTGTTTTCGAAATGTATATACAATTTTTAACGCCATGAATGCATTTTTGTTAAACTAATTTTACATTTTGGTAAAAAATAATAAAAGTATATTGAAACATTTAAACCAGAATTGCTTGCGTAAATATTTTCCATGCTAGTATGGAAAATTATTTGAATAATTGATTTTTAAAGAAAATTCCCAATATTATTTCGAATACGTTGCGTTGTAATCATATATTCCGGTGGATCTTCAGACATATATTCCAGTGCCTCGTTGATCAACATTACTTCATCATTGCTATTAGGCAAATTCTTTGTAATATCACAAGAATGATAGAAATAAAGATTACGACTTGCGCAGGTTCGTTACTTTGTTTAAATTTTTTTTGGCAATCAGTTGATATGGTTATAACGTCACACCAGAAGAAAAATTACTATATATTTGATATTACTGAGCATTGCTGACCGAAAATTTATATTTTATGTGGTTTAATAGTATTAACTGTTGAAAATGAAATCTGTTGTTTTAAATTATTATTTTTGTAAACACAACAAAACAAAAAAATACTGTTTATTGCTGTGTTTTGTGGAGTGAAAACTTGTTATTTTACTTATTTAAATAATATTTATATATGAAGCGAACACGTTATTTTGGTTTTTGATTCTTTTCTTTATTTTCAATTTATAATATTAAAGGTTAACGCAAAAACTGCAGTTGCAAAACGGTACCATGACAGAAATCGAATAGCGGGATCAGTGCTGTTTTTACGTTCTTGTAGTTGGCGTGAGGGTTGCTTGAATGTATGAAAGTAGTAGAAAGAGTATGTGGATATCGCCACACATATTTAAAATGAAGTGTTCTGTGTTTATGTAGCATATAACGATGTGTAATGTGTGACTAAGTTTTAGATCCTGGATGCGGCAGCTTGATGCACGGCTGGTTCCGGCTCGGCTCGTCGGCTAGTGGGGTGGGATCCTGTTTGCAACCGCTCACCTGGTTAACACACCACAGCACTTATTATTTTAATTTTGCGTGCATCATAGATGGGGGTAAAAAAAGAAAGAGAAAGCTAGAAAGGAAAACAAGGCGATAGAGGAAGAAGAAAGGAAAAGGAAATACAAAAAGAAAAGGACATTGCAGTTCGTATTCTGCCATCTTTGTTGAGCCTAGATGTTGTGGCATCAACAATTGCCCTCCCAACCATGATCATCTTCGAATATCCTGCTATTCAAATTCAATAGATGATCCCTACGACGAACCACAACCAAGCCTACTTCACTTCATGAACTCAAACTAGAAAATTCCTTATTTCATTATTATAACGAACAAATTTTTATTTAAATTCAAAATCTTAATCATATCGTAATTGTATTAGCGCAAGTAACAGAAATATTAACGAAAAAAAGTGTACTAATACTAATACTAATAAATATAATAAAAAATATAAGTAAAATGTAGGAAAACTAAAATATTCATTTATAATTATGCTTAAATATAGGTATATAGAAAAAAATTAGAAAAAAAAGGAATAATAATAAAGATTTATGCTAAACTATGATAATTCAAATTGAGTTTGCAAAAAAAAGAAGATTCATTTTAAATGTAGTAAAAAAAAAATAGACAAAGTAATAGTATTAAATAAGTTAAAACAAAAGAATAGCTTCATGCAAAGTGTCGCGAAAATTAGCGCATGCATGCATGACCAAAAATATGAAAAGGTTTGTTCTTGATATTATTCAAATGTTCGAACTCTGCAAATTTAAAAATTCTCCTACCAAAACAAAAAAAAACCTTCGAAAAAGATCATTAAATTTCTCCTCTCTAACTTTAAATTATTTTTACATACATATCTATGATACAGTATCAAGTTCAAACTCACAATAATTAACAGCACTGCTCCCACGTTGAAAGATCTTTCTGTAGAGAGTAATGCTGGTAGTTCTGGACTGCATCTAGCTGGAGGGGAAAAGAAATATTTTCGAAGTTTTCGAAAATTTTAATTTGCACAACGCTATATGTTGCGTATGATTAGCAACATGTATGTTTGCATGCACACTTTCACACTTATTTACATTTAATACTTTTAATTTTTAAATAATTATTTTAATATTTTTGCATTTTACTTATAAAATAAATTCCGAATTGTTACTTATTTTAATTGTTGCAAGTGTTTGCGTTATGGTGCACAAGAGATTTCATATTTAATGTAAAAGGGAAATGACGACACAATGCTTTTATCGCATGCTAGAAAATTTTAGATCCTTATGATCTCTTTATCACAAACACATGTTGAAAACACTAAACTTATGCACATGTGCATAAAATAATTTTTAATATTTTAATTAAATTTTAATTTTTAAACGATTTTTTTTTTTTTGCATATTCACCAATTCATATTATAATCTTATATCTTATATGAGACCTTTTTTCCAAGTTCATTTTAACAGATCTCGAAAATTTTTACAAATTAACCTTTTTTACACTTTTAGGCCATTTTTATTTAGTTTTTAGATTTTCACTGTTTTTTAATATATTTTAATATGTCTCGTAATACGTCTTTTTAACCGTTTTAGCCTGGTTTTTCAATTATTTTAAAGTATTTTTAAGTTAGAATTTTAAACTTAGGGTATCAAATTTAATCAAATCAAATTTAAGCTTCTACACCAAAATCACTTTTTCACTATTTTAGATTTGTTTTCGTGTGTTTTCGTAATATGTTTTTTCAGAGTTTTTGCATGAGTTTGCCCACCTTTTTAACTATTTTTAAGCTATTTTTAAACTAGGTTTCAAAGTTAGGTTATTAAATTTTATGAAATTATATATTTATATATTTAGCTCTACAAAAAAAAACACTTTTCTGCTACGCGATTTCGACCGCATGTTGGACCTCTATAGGTTACCGAAAGTTACTGCTTCGGTAACATCTTGATGCCTCGTTCATCAACTGTATTAACAGCTACTATAGCTACCAGTGATTTCGCCGTAGTTTTTGTTGGTAATTTTTACCTTAATTATCGTTGTGCATAGTTATTGATTTGGTGTCAAATCTATATAGATTTTTATTATATTAATTAAAATGTACAAAAAAAAAATGAATGGATTTAATTTACCCTTGCCAGGAAATGACACCATTTGAAAATAAAAATTGAAAATCAAATCAAACTTCAGTGTTCAGAATTTTTCTATCTTTTTATATATAGGTATTGCCAGGAATTTAAAAAGTTATTTCTAAGAAGAAAAAAAAATAAGAAAAAAAAAATGTGATACGAAGGTACTAGTTTAGGTATTGAAGGGTAACTTACTCGGTTATGAAATGTTGTAAAAAAAAAGCAAGTATAAGAATTTCTTTTGAAAATCTTTCACTAAAACTTTCCACTTTAAAATTTAGGTTGTTTCCTCGGCCGATGCAGGATTCAAAAGGAAGTTATGAACTCCTTTTTGTGACCAGCTAAGCTCGGTAGTTGCATCATGATGCAGCAAAATTGAGAGATTAGTTGTAATTTTCCAGTAATTAAGAAAATTAGTAGATAAGGATATGAAAAAAAATTAAGTGCTGCATAACAACATGATTATTAAAATTACAAAAATTTTTAAGCTACAAGCGCCTGTACATTTCCCCCCAACCAAAATCAGATTTTTGGGGTTCAAAACTCACGAAAACTGATACCGCTTGTAGCGCACATACTGCTTATATCATTGCTTAATGTCTTTAGCATGGTATGTACCAATGAAGCGTCCTTGCAAATCTTCTAACTCATAATAACAGTTGCCACACTTTTTCCTTACACGTGATTTTACAAATGATGGTGCAAGCTTTGCATTAAATCCTTTAGCAAAATTGCTTTGCTGAAAATTTCTTCCATAGACTTCTTGACCTACCTCATTCGATACTATTCGTGCACGCAAATTGTATGCGCATTCATTACGCTCTTGCTGTTTCTTCATTTGATCAGTTGCTTTCTGTCTAATAATTTCTAAAGAGTCTTCTCTATTAAATCTAATTGTTCTATCTTCCAGCATATTAAGATTTCGAAGTAATGTATATGTGGAACCATTTGTAACCATTTGCTGTCCAAATGCAACGAAATAAGGAGAATTGCCAATAGACGAATGCACCGCAGAACGTAATGCGCAACATATGCTACTAAGATTTTCATCCCAGTTCTTTTGATCTGGTTTGATGTAATCTTTTATAGCTGCAATGACGGAACGATTAACGCGCTCTGACGCATTAGATTGTGGTGAATGAATTGCAGTATAAACATGTTTTACGCCGTATCTACGCAATAAATTGTTAAAATCAATGGACTTAAACTGCGTGCCATTATCTGAAACTAGAGTTTCCGGTACGCCAAATGCGTGAAATATATCTTCTTCTAGATACTTTATTACTTTGTCTGCAGTAAATTTCTTTACTGGCTTCAGAAAGGGAAATTTACTAAAGTGGTCTAATGCTATGAAAATACATGTGTTACCAGATCGAGATCGAGGATATGGGCCTAAAAAGTCAACATATAATTTTTGTAGAAATCTATGCGTCTCTGTCGTTTTACCCATTGGAGGACGCAAAACACAATTTGGGTGTTTTGTGCATTTACAAATTTCGCAATTATTTACATATGACCTAACATCATTTGCTAGTCCAGGCCAAAAATAATGTCGACGTATTCGTTCCAACGTTTTGTTAATACCACCATGTGATGACAGTTGGCTATCATGTGCTTTTTGTAGAACCTCATTTACCATACTTTTGGGTATCCACAGCTTCCAACATAGATCGTCGTATAATTGTTCACCGTTCGTATGCTCTGTCCGTCTATATACGTAGTTGTCCATAACTTTTAAGTCAGGAAATTTGTCTTTGTATTCGCTAACTTTCGTCACAAGCTCTTTGTATTCGTCCGATTGAAATTCTGTTGAATTTAAGTCAATGAAAACTCCAATGTCATTTTCTAATGCAGACAAATCTTCCGTATTGACACGAGAAAGTGCATCAGGAACAACGTTTTGACTACCACGTCGGTGTTCAATTTTGAAACGGAAAGCCTGAAGCTTTAAAGCCCATCGTGCTAGACGAGAACTTAAATCATTTTGTGACATTAGCCATTTTAGTGATGCGTGATCGGTAATAATTGTAAAATCATGACCCTCAATATATGGTCAAAATTTCTTCACACTTAATATTGCTGCAAGGCATTCTTGCTCTGTCACCGAATATTTCCTTTGGGCCTGATTCAGCTTTTTGGACATAAATGCCACAGGGTACTCTTCTTCATTTTTAGTTTTCTGTACCAGCACGCTACCTACTCCTGTTGAGCTAGCATCGCAATGAATGTAAAATGGTTTACTGAAATTGGGACTATGTAGGACAGGAGCACTACTTAAGTTCTTCGAATGCTAATTGCGCTTCATCATTCCATTGAAACTTTCTACTGTTCTTCAGCAAGTCAGTCAGCGAAGTGGTAACCGAAGCGTAGTTCTTAATAAATTTTCTGTATCAACCGGACATTCCTACGAACCGTCTAAGTTGCTTCACAGATCGCGGAGTTGTAAAGTTAGTAATAGCAGATACTTTATCCGGATCTGTGCGAATGATTCCATTCCTTACCACATGACCTAGATAGCGAACTTCTTTCAGGCAAAATTTGCTCTTCTCAACGTTAATTGTTAAACCTGATGATCTTATATGCTGAGCTACTTCTCGAAGGACATCTAAATGTTTGGAAAAACTTTCTGATATAATTAGAAGATCGTCTAAATAAATGAATACTTCCGTCCGTAAATGAGCTGGTATTACTTTGTCCATAAGACGGGACATAGTCTGAGGTGCATTACAAAGGCCAAAAGGCATAACCTTGTAGTGATAAAGGGGTCTTCCTGCCACTGTAAAAGCCGTTTTATCCTTTGAAGCAGGATCCAGAGGGATTTGCCAAAATGCATCCTTCAAATCTATACTAGATATAAATTCCGCTTTTGGTAACCTACTCAATATTCCATCGATAATTGGAAGAGGGTATGCATCCTTCACTGTTACAGTGTTAACTTTTCGACTATCAAGACATAATCTAATTTTTCCTGGCTTGCGCACTAGGACTATAGGTGATGACCATGCACTATCTGATTCTTCAATTACACCTAACTCTAACATCCTATCAATTTCTTCATATAACAACTTTTCAATAGCTGGTGACACCGGAAAATGTCGCTGTTTGATTGGCTTCGCATCGCCCACATCTATTACGTGCGTAATTACGTTTGTTCTACCAAGACCATTTTTAGCGAAGGAAGGAAACAAAGTGATAACATTTTGAAGTTGCTGGGTTTGAATGTGTGTTAGTGCGTGTGAATTATTTTCATCAGAAAAGTATGCTGCATTTATTTCATATGAGAGAGATTCGGGTAATAGATTAAAAGACTTCCAAAAATCGATTCCTAAAAACAAGTTTTGAGATAAACTGGGGACAATGAAAATAGTAATTGGTTTGGTAACACCTCGAAATGTAATTTGTGTTTTTATTTGACCTACAACGTTCTGAGATTTGCCATCTGCTGTACGAATGGACGACTTAAATTTCTTGAAATGTTTATTATTACTTATAAATTCAATAGCAAATTGTGCACCAATACAACTAATGGATGCTCCAGTATCTAAAAGACCAACAATAGATTTTTCAAATAATATTACCTCAGCATAAGGTCGAATATCATTTGTTTTATTAAATAGTGTATTTAAAAATAATTTTCTATTATTTCTAATATTATGCCAAAATGAATTAATACGCTTGCTAGAACGCGTATGAGATTTAGGTGGTGAAATTTCATTAAAAATACGATTATGCGTTTTCATATATTCATTTACGCGTACATGAAATGGTTTATGGGGATTTGGTGATAACTTATATCTAGGGAAATTTATCAAACAATCTGGTTCAGTTACTTCATTATTTGCACCAGAATTGTTAAAATTTGTCTTACTATCTAATCTGTACTGGTCGATTGGTTTTTCAACTTCTTCGGTACAGTCTGTTTGAGTGCACCTCGATGTGCACTCGATTCCAAGTTTTTTGGATCGCAACATTTCCTGCAACTTGGTTTATAAACATTGGGAGTGCCACAACCGTAGCAGAAGACTTTACGATCGGCCAAGCAATCTTGGTAACGATGACCACTTTCTTTGCAATTCCAGCAAATCAGTGAAATAGAATCTATTTCATCGCAATCATCATCAACTTCATACAAGACATCATTATCTTGAAATTGCACATTTATTTCTGAGATACGTTTACGATGGGGTATATTGTTGTTGTAATTTTGTTTTCGGCGTATGTCCTGCAGAAAGAATTCACGTTTTCTACATACTTCACGCAAATGAGAAACAGAATAAATAGGTAGATTTAAAATTTCATGTAGAATCTCTGGTAAGAGACTTCTCCTCAATATTTCAACTAAAGAATTTTCTGGTAGGGTCTGATTAAGTCTGTCTGTTAGTTGTACGATTGATTCATAAAATGAATCGAAAGTTTCGTTTACCTTTTCTTTTCTATCACGAATCATTTCGCGATAGTCTACGTCAGTTCGGGTGCCCTTGTACTGTCGTCTAAGTGCATCGCACAATTCTTTCCAGCGAATATCACGTACTGACTTATGGTACCTCCAGAACAAGTCGCTAGCTTTTGACTCAAATAAACTACTAACGTAACAACATAGCAAATCAAAGTTTCCGCCTAACGTTTGAATGGTTAGAGCTTCCACTCGATAAATGAAATTGTCCACTGGTAAACTGTCTCTACCACCAGTGAATCGAATTTTCCAATTGTAAATTATGTGTCTGACTTTGTCCGGGCGCAACGAGAAATCTGTTGAAACAGGTGCGCTATTAGTAGCAGGTGAATTATGAGAATTGGGTCCTAAATTACCAAACTCGTTTCTGTTTGGATTAGTAACATTTGGTAAACCTAAAAGTTGTTCAAATGTTTGATGTTCAACAGCAGGAAGGGATTGCATTACCACATTTGGTTGAGCTCTTTGTGTGTTGCCTACATCTGAGAACCGTGGTTCTGTATTTGCATTCTGCATATTCAGACGTCTAAAACCTGCCTCTATGTTTGTCTCAACTAATTTTGACAGTGTTTCGCTTAGTGTCGACAACATTTCAGCTTGTTGAGCTCCAACAGCTGCAGCTACTACGTTCCTAATGTTGGCTCTACCTTCAGGTGAAGTGTGCACAAGTAATTGAGGAAGACTTTATTGGCTATCTTGAGCTACTTCTTGTGTAGTAATAGTACTTGCTTGCCTTTGGGTTTGTGATCTAGTAACGACTGCACTAGGAATAGCAGTTTTAGATGGAGTTGACCTAGCCATTGTTGCGGCTTCTGAGCTCGAACAGGTAACACCACAAACAGGACAAGTTGTTTTTGTCTGTAAATGTCTTGCTATACAGGTTTTATGAAATGTATGACCACATATGGTCTTTAATAAATGACCTGCGATGCTTATTTGATTGTTGCAAATACTGCAATGAAAACCATTTGCATCTATCTGTAGATGACAAGTTGTCGTTGCTATGACGTAGAGACATTTCAGATATTAAAATTTAAAAAAATATAAAAAGTAAATTCAGTTGTTTTTGAAAATATGAAGGTATTTCAAATTGTTCGAAAGGTCGATAAAAAAATTCAAAAAAAAATTAAGATAAAAGGTAATTTAGATATAGCGAAAATTGTAAACAAAAGAAAGGTATAAGATAGTTATTATCAGCAGAGAGATATGTAGTTTGAGATACTCAAACTCGATAGTGTGATCAAGAAGATATACAAAAAAATTGTTTGAGTTCATGACAGCTCAGATAGACTTTGGTTGTGGTTGTCTTATTTGTAAGTAAAGATTACAAAAAAAATTTCATCGGTAACCAGTTCCAAAGAAATTGAAACCTGTGGCCAATTCCAGATGAAAAAAGAAAATAAAATTGGATAGGATAGATAAACATAAAAGAAATCCATAATCCTATGCAGTGGTCAGATTATAGTTTATTCATCCACATATATCTGCATTTCCAAACCGCTAGGATACAGATTCACACGAAGAGATATGCTTGATTTTATATATGCCGGCTATCAGTTACTAACTCTTAAGTAAACTTGATATAATTCCTTGCATTTCAATCATAACATATGACAAAAGAAAAAAAGTATAAGTAACACATAAAGGAATCCTTGAACCATTGCAGTGGTCAGACTGTAGCTTTTGCATCCACATGTATCTGCAATTCCACAAAGCAAGGTTAAAGACTCGAACAACACGAAAGGATAAGGTTGAATTAGTAATGCTGGTTATTAGCTACGAATTTGCAGACTTTGAAATAAATTCCAAGCACTTTAATAGAACCTTATGAAAAAGAATAGGATACATTTGAAAGGATAGAAAAGAAACCGAAATTGATAGAGTAGAGTCCACACGATAAGATGAAAATTTAAAAAAAATTCATGCTGGTTTAAAAAAAAAGATTGAGGTTTGAATGTGGGCCCCACGCTGGGCGCCAAAAATAATAAAATTATAACTGTAGCATATAACGATGTGTAATGTGTGACTAAGTTTTAGATCCTGGGTGCGGCAGTTTGATGCACGGCTGGTTCCGGCTCGGCTCGTCGGCTAGTGGGGTGGGATCCTGTTTGCAACCGCTCACCTGGTTAACACACCACAGCACTTATTATTTTAATTTTGCGTGCATCATAGATGGGGGTAAAAAAAGAAAGAGAAAGCTAGAAAAGAAAAGAAGGCGATAGAGGAAGAAGAAAGGAAAAGGAAATACAAAAAGAAAAGGGCATTGCAGTTCGTATTCTGCCATCTTTGTTGAGCCTAGATGTTGTGGCATCAACAATTGCCCTCCCAACCATGATCATCTTCGAATATCCTGCTATTCAAATTCAATAGATGATCCCTACGACGAACCACAAATGAAAAAAAATATAATAAAAAATATAAGTAAAATGTAGGAAAACTAAAATATTCATTTATAATTATGCTTAAATATAGGTATATAGAAAAAAATTAGAAAAAAAAGGAATAATAAATAAAAAAAAGGAATAAAAATAAACTATGATAATTCAAATTGAGTTTGCAAAAAAAAGAAGATTCATTTTAAATGTAGTAAAAACAAAATAGACAAAGTAATAGTATTAAATAAGTTAAAACAAAAGAATAGCTTCATGCAAAGTGTCGCGAAAATTAGCGCATGCATGCATGACCAAAAATATGAAAAGGTTTGTTCTTGATATTATTCAAATGTTCGAACTCTGCAAATTTAAAAATTCTCCTACCAAAACAAAAAAAACCTTCGAAAAAGATCATTAAATTTCTCCTCTCTAACTTTAAATTATTTTTACATACATATCTATGATACAGTATCAAGTTCAAACTCACAATAATTAACAGCACTGCTCCCACGTTGAAAGATCTTTCTGTAGAGAGTAATGCTGGTAGTTCTGGACTGCATCTAGCTGGAGGGGAAGAGAAATATTTTCGAAGTTTTCGAAAATTTTAATTTGCACAACGCTATATGTTGCGTATGATTAGCAGCATGTATGTTTGCATGCACACTTTCACACTTATTTACATTTAATACTTTTTAACTTTTAATTTTTAAATAATTATTTTAATATTTTTGCATTTTACTTATAAAATAAATTCCGAATTGTTACTTATTTTAATTGTTGCAAGTGTTTGCGTTATGGTGCACAAGAGATTTCATATTTAATGTAAAAGGGAAATGACGACACAATGCTTTTATCGCATGCTAGAAAACTTTAGATCTTAATGATCTCTTTATCACAAACACATGTTGAAAACACTAAACTTATGCACATGTGCATAAAATAATTTTTAACATTTTAATTAAATTTTAATTTTTAAACGATTTTTTTTTTTTGCATATTCACCAATTCATATTATAATCTTATATCTTATATGAGACCTTTTTTCCAAGTTCATTTTAACAGATCTCGAAAATTTTTACAAATTAACCTTTTTTACACTTTTAGGCCATTTTTATTTAGTTTTTAGATTGTCACTGTTTTTTAATATATTTTAATATGTCTCGTAATACGTCGTTTTAACCGTTTTAGCCTGGTTTTTCAATTATTTTAAACTATTTTTAAGTTAGAATTTTAAACTTAGGGTATCAAATTTAATCAAATCAAATTTAAGCTTCTACACCAAAATCACTTTTTCACGATTTTAGATTTGTTTTCGTGTGTTTTCGTAATATGTTTTTTCAGAATTTTTGCATGAGTTTATCCACCTTTTTAACTATTTTTAAGCTATTTTTAAACTAGGTTTCAAAGTTAGGTTATTAAATTTTATGAAATTATATATTTATATATTTAGCTCTACAAAAAAAAACACTTTTCTGCTACGCAATTTCGACCGCATGTTGGACCTCTATAGGTTACCGAAAGTTACTGCTTCGGTAACATCTTGATGCCTCGTTCATCAACTGTATTAACAGCTACTATAGCTACCAGTGATTTCGCCGTAGTTTTTGTTGGTAATTTTTACCTTAATTATCGTTGTGCATAGTTATTGATTTGGTGTCAACTCTATATAGATTTTTATTATATTAATTAAAATGTACAAAAAAAAATGAATGGATTTAATTTGCCCTTGCCAGGAAATGACACCATTTGAAAATAAAAATTGAAAATCAAATCAAACTTCAGTGTTCAGAATTTTTCTATCTTTTTATATATAGGTATTGCCAGGAATTTAAAAAGTTATTTCTAAGAAGAAAAAAAATAAGAAAAAAAAAATGTGATACGAAGGTACTAGTTTAGGTATTGAAGGGTAACTTACTCGGTTATGAAATGTTGTAAAAAAAAAGCAAGTATAAGAATTTCTTTTGAAAATCTTTCACTAAAACTTTCCACTTTAAAATTCAGATTGTTTCCTCGGCCGATGCTGGATTCAAAAGGAAGTTATGAACTCCTTTTTGTGACCAGCTAAGCTCGGTAGTTGCATCATGATGCAGCAAAATTGAGAGATTAGTTGTAATTTTCCAGTAATTAAGAAAATTAGTAGATAAGGATATGAAAAAAATTAAGTGCTGCATAACAACATGATTATTAAAATTACAGGGTGACTCAAACGGATGTAAAAAGGACTGAGACTAAATTTATATATGAAAAAAAAAATACTTAGTTGGGTGAATTTATAATGAAATTAAATGATACAACAAAAACAAAGATTTTTAAGCTACAAGCGCCTGTACATTTAGTTACAGTTCCCGTCAGATGCAGCAGTGCTGGATAAGTGATTTAGTTTTTGCAGGCGCGGTAACAGATTCAATACAAAAACTCACCACATTTGCTCGGAACATTTCAGCGCTGATGACTTCGAAAACAGTTTGACGTATAAAATGGGTAAATACCGTGAAATTATTTATTTGTTTTAATCGCTTCTTTTTTTAAATGAACAAAATTTATAGGATTTACAAAGAAAAGAGCTCTTTATTAAATGTGTAAATGTACAGAAATCATTAGCAATGTGTATCATACACCGAATTACATTTGCACTCATAAATCGACCCAAAAACAAATTTCTTTCGACAGATAAGTATTGAAGTTCCATCCATGACCACCACAGCTCACTAACCCTCTATATAAGTGAATAGTGACTTGATATCGGACGAATGACATTAACGAAGCGTATACGCAACTTGTCATCGCACACCTGTTAGAACAGAGCAATGTATAATAAGATTTTGTAACAATTAGTTCAAACCCTAAATACTTGCAAGCATAACATTTAAACTAAACCTCTTTCTATTATAATATAAAAGTGTGCTGTCTACGGGCGCAATAATCCGTACGTATGTACCATCAATACTACCTATTACTCCCGGAAATGTGCGCTTTACGTAGAATTCCAAACTAGCTTTTTGTTGAAATGTTGAAAACTTCCAAAAGAACTTCGGAAAAAGATGATTGTGCCAATCCAACATCGTGGTCCGTTTCCACTCCGAAGAAGTTGATGAATATTCATATGTACGTTAAGAATATAGAGAAGATTAAATTTACCTGCTAAGATAAATTGATCTCGAGGTCGTAGATGGCCTTGCCCATGAAAGAGCTCGCGAAACTGCACCTGTTACCTTGACCTTTTGAAATTCCTAACTTAAGTTCAAGTGAAATCTTCGTAGTCGGCACGAAATGATGTGCGTTAAATTGCTTGTGTCCATATTGAACTAAATCGTGTCGAATATGCTCAGGAAAATGTTGTTGAATTAGAGTGTCATGTCATGATTTTTTGCGGAACAAATTTTTATTTTTGGCCATGCTGTTTGAAACCTTTGAAAAATACTGATGCTTGTCCCATTTGAAGTCGCTTCCATGGTTAATTCGAATGCTTATTTTTGTAATAGTTCAGAAACATGATGACGGTAAGCGAAAAACAGAATTGGTTTGTTCAGGTTTCCTTGGAGAATGAATGCGCTACCGTTTTGGAATCCAGTGTTTGCACTTATGGTATCGAAACATATAATCTATACTTTGGTTGCTTGTCAAACACCATTCTTCCAGTGCATCATAAATAAAACCCACGTCCGTTTTTCCAATACCATCTGCTATTCAACTGCCAACCTATCCCATCATCATCATCTCCCATTTTCTTTTCATCGTACTGCACGCTAAGAAAATAGTCACCGAAATCAAAAGTGTTCCTAATTTTGTTGTCAATCGAAAAGCGATGCTGGAAACAACCATTGCTTAATTTGACAGATTAATGTAGTAGATATTGAGAACTATCGACCACAATCGTAGACATCACTATCATTACATTTTGACAACCTATTTTTGCTCAAAAACCCGATTTTTTTAATATTACTGAGATCGTTCCGATGGTATTTTAAAAACTCTTTTACTTCCTTGTTTGTCATTCTTTCCCACGCGTCTGTAAATGCAATAAAAAATAAATACAGAAAAAATTAACGAAAATACCAACCTGTTTCAGTAATGTCAAAGAGTTGAGTAAATACCGAATAAAATTTTTGTCAAAACTGTTTCTTTTAATGTTGACGTATTTAGAATGAAACTTGGGGATGTCATATTTCACTGCTTTCTTTAATTTAGTGACAATGCCTAAAAACTTCCAAATGTTTACTAATTCACCGACGACACGATAAATACTTTCATTTACTGTTAAATTGTCTTCAAAGCGATGGTGTATTATTCGACGCAACACGTGCTCACTAGTAGGCAAATTTATTTTGAAAAACCACGTAACGTTTTCTATAGAATTAAAATTAAACAATTGCACTTTTTTCTATTGTAAACAAAGTTGAATGTGTAAAGCGAGTGCTGGTCTGAGCTTTTGAAATAAGAACACTGTGGTAACACTAAACTAGAAAATACTATGTCGAGAAGATCTGGCAGTACTGGCTACAAGGGATTTTATATTTATAATTATTATTCTCTGACATGTTGATTGTGATGTTAACTGTACAGTAATTAATGTATTTTACAGTAATTTTATGGATTTTTAAGGTCTGTACAGTAATACAGTAATTCTTTTAAATTATACAGTAATTTCAAAAAGCGTATCGTAGTATACAGTATTATTCGAAATTGTGAGCATAATTTATTAATTATTAGTTTTTTTTTATAAATTGTGACGTGTTTTCTAAAATAAACTTTGAAATGTTATTTGTCGAAGTAATAATTTCTCAATACATTTTTGGAATATTTAGGTTTTTTCGATTTTTTCTATATAAATTTAAAAATATGGGATATGGAACCAGCCGCAGTAACTATGCAAGTTTTTATGGTTAAACATATCTAACCATCCCATTTTTTTCGTTTTTTCCAGCGTACAGTAATTTTGGGTGAAAAACGGTAATTTTTAAGAGATACCACAGTAATTTTAAAATTTTAGTTAACATCACAATTTGTGATGCTGTTGTGAAATACAATAAAATAACAAAATCTAAATAAGTAGTGCAGCTCAATAAATTATATCTCTTAGTTAGCAAAGTTTCATTTGCTCAGTATAGTATGGAAACCAAAACGCACGTTTTTTATTTTTGAGTCGATCGAAAATGTTATCCAATTCGTTCATTTTTTGATCGCTTAAAGCCAACTGAGTTTATGACAGTGTATTCTGTGACATAATATTTTCTTTTTTCTATGAAATTTTGACGGATATCGTATTCTTTTATAATTGATGTGTTTTCTATGTAAAACTTTCTTATTTTAAGTTTTTGATGTGTTTCTGGATTAACGTCAAGTGAAAAACAAAAATGAAAAATATATGAAATGAACTAATTATTTCGCAAATTTTTGGAGGAAAATTTCATACTAAGTGCCAAAAAAAATTACTCCCATAAATTTGCAAACTTCTTTTTGCGATGTTTTATGAAAACCATAAAAGATATAAATTTTTCACATTGTTCAGTTTACACTGTGGCAATCTGAAAGCACCCTAAAGTTTTAAAATCAAAGGTTGTGCATAGTGCGTGAAATTCATCTATTTTAAGTTGATATGATGTTTGGATGTTTGGAAAGATTTGTATCACAGAATACACTGTTACACACTTGATCGGCTTTTGAGAGTCGTACCATGAACGAATTAGAAAAATTTTTATGAAAAAAATATTCCCGAAAATTCCGGGATTTTGTGTTTTCAATCCCGTTATTTTTGAGACCACTTCTAGACTGAATCTCAGGATCCCGGCATTCCTGCTATAAATATACTAGGTAGGTATATCAAAAATTGAATTAAATCTGGAGGATTTTTCCCAAAAAAATTAGTTTTTTTTAAGTTCTGGAGGATTTTGAAATCCAAGACTTGGCAACACTGCTGAGGAATGACTCGAAATTAAGTAGAAAAAATATTGTCGAAATGGACTAAAAAGAGAAAATGCCAGTGATGAAATGCTGAAAACAACACCTAGAATGACGCGTTCACGTAATTCTGCTTTTGCTACTCGCAAGGAGCGTCCGAGTAACCCTTCACCGACAGTAGAGCCCCAGGTAAAAAAACGATTCAAGAAAAATAAACCACCAGAAATTGTGTGGTTTGAAGATAAAGAATAAGGTGCGAAATCTGAATTTGGACACACTCAAAACTGGAGTGATTGTACTAAACTTGAACCGCATGAATTGGATCAACAGCTGTTGGAAAATTCCCAAAGTCAACTGTAGGAAGATATAACCATGTGGGGCATAAAAGAGTGCAAATTCCACGACCTCATGTCATCAAAGAATATAATGCGTCAATGGGAGGCATAGATCGGATGGCCAGTGAACGTTTCAGTTCAAAATACCTGGTATCTTCACAAATGTTGCGTCGAAGCTAAAGACGCAGACGACCTTGGTGGTGCTTCTTTGCCGCAATTCGAATTTCCCAGAAGAATTGCAAGTAGGTACTGCTACACTTATTACACTTGGCAAAACCATCACCCGATTGCCGCCATCAAAAAAAGACGCAAGATTTTATTCCTCATTACAATGGTGTTGGTCACTTCTTGGTAAGAGTCCCGTTTCAAGCACATGGAAAAAGAGGCAGACGCAAATGTGCAGGTGTGTTATGTAAATCCCAAACACGAACGATGTGTTGTAAATGCAACGTGGGAGTTTACATTGTTTGCAATCGAACATAATTATGTATATAATTTAATTTTTTTTGCTTTACTTATACTTTTCTTTACTATATAATTTTTTTTTTTTGTCTTTATTTTCAATAAAATTGAATTGCTACGCGTTTGAATTACGAAACAAACGTTTTTTATTAAATAACAAAAAATTTGTTCTGTGAATACCTAGCGGTGCCATATGGCACCTTGTCGTTAAGCCGTTCCTGAGCCAGGTTGAAAAATTTTTTTTTCTCAAATTACTGTTTGGATCATCTGAATTAAGTTCTCAAAATTTCAGATTTCTATCAACTTTTTTTCCCGCTCGTCCCTAATGGGTTAAACTGTAGATCCAACTATGTGGTATCACAATGGGCCGTTCTGGCCCTGGACAACCACATAACCTAATCTAGTGGTGCTAGTATGCCTATCACTACATTAAATGCAATGCTTCATCATCATCAACATTACATATGTATTGCAACAATATCAGGCAAATATTATAACATTTTATGTTTTGAATTTTTATTGGTGTTTACGTTTACATTTACAATTTTTTTTACTTCTTTCAGTATAGATATGTAATTGCTGATTTTGTTGCCGTTGTACTGAATTGTTGAAAATATTGCTAAAATTAATATCATTATTTTTAAATATATTTAAATGTATGTATATTTTAAAGCGTTTTTAACACTGCGATTGTTGTTATTCAAGTTTTTAATATCCTTCATATTTTTAATGTGAATCTCCTAATTGTTGTTTGTATGCTCTAATTAATTTTTTTAATATGATCTTTGCTTTTATTAAAATAGTTTTTGGAGATTGTTACATTCTTCATTTTGTGATTATGATTAACAATATTATGATTGTTACCATAAGATCTATTTTTATATTTGAAATATTTTTTGTTGTTGATGTTGTTTTTGTTTTTGCTGCTATTACGATTATTAATATGGTATGACCGTTGATAAAATATTGGATGTTGCTGTTGCTGCGTTTGTATTTGAGTATGTAATAAATGCTGTCAAAGATCAAAAATAAGATTTAAAACGTTTTAATTCTTTTTTAAAAACAATTAAACATTATCTGGTATATTTTAAATTTACATATCTCTAATTTACAACTTTACTAACAGCTATATTGTTGCTTTCACTGAGATAATATAATCTAATAATATCATCTGAGTGATGGTGATAATAGTATTGTTATTGCACTGATAGATGATTATAATTATTAGTGCTGGTGCTGCTCATAACATTGCTACCGCCGCCGCCGACACCGCCGCCGCCGATGTTTCCCACATTATTGCTGGCAATATTTGGATTTAAACTGTTACTTAAAATTCCACCGAAATTTAAATTGGTTAGTTCCGTTGGGAAAACATAAAATATCACTAACATAACTGAATAAAGTAATAAATGGAAGATTATACACGACCATATGAGATTAATCTGAAAAAGCATAATCCATTAAGTTAACGTTGTAAATGTGCAGAAAAAAAAAACAAAAAAGTGTATACCTTTCCCTTGCGTCCATATTTATTTATGCTTACAAATGGCACTAGAGCAATTGTTAGGAAAATTCCACAAAAAATGCCCGCAAGTAAACCAGCAAAATTTAATTGCCATGGTAATGTTCCAATACCAAATAATGTTGCACCAATAAATATTAATTTGAAGAGTGCTAAATGCGGCTTGCGCAATTGCTTCCAATGTATTAGTATTAATAATACTACCAATGATGCTACAACACCGGAAAGCGAAGCCAAAGGACCAACCTACAGAGAAAATAGACAATGTGAACTTATATTTTTTGCAAGAATTTGTTCAAATTTCAGATAGGATTTTTTAAAAAATTTTTTATGTTTCGAGCTCTTGATCCGGCTAGTATACCCAAGTATAATAGTAAAAACTAAGGAAAAAAGTTAATCCTAGCCCTAATTCTCTAATTTTATAAAGTGCAGTAGTATTGCATAAAAATCTAATGAAGGAGAGTTTTTTGTATACATACATAGTATGTTTGTTGGCGAGCTTATGCTTTTATAATATTTATTCAGATTCATAATTATCGGGTCAAAATATTTGTAAACCTATGTAATTGTATGGTCTTCACATACACTTTATTGAATGTCTGTGGGAATTATAAAAACACAATAGAAAAGACAATAGTATATTAGACGACACAAATGTACCAAAACTGGTTGTGGTGCCAATGTCCTTTTTTATTTGAAAATGTACCAAAAAACTACAATTGTATCATCACTGTTTTAATATGGAGAGACCATGGTAGAAGTATTAAGAGGTAGATGCATTTTTTCAAAAAGTAGCCATTTTGAATTTTTGACAAGTAAGAGGAACATTTTAGAGATGCATTTTTTGAAATGGGAACAAAAGAGTAATTTGGTAGTAGATTATTAATACTACTTTTATTACTTAGTACTACATTATAAATTTTATTTATAATAAAAAAGGATAAATAATGATATTTAAATTTGTTTTCTTTATTAGCAAATACCTTGAACATGTTTAGTACTAAAAAATAATATAAAATGCAGCAACTAATTCTCCCTATGTACATTCAATACTATGCAAATAATTTTCTTATAAATTCTCACTTAAAAATTTCACTATGAAAATACAACTCTGTTGCAAAAAAAAGAGTGGTATCAAAACAAATGTTTTCAAAATTGTCAAAGTTCCTCTTACTTGTCAAAATGCTTCTACCTTCTTAATTCTTCCGCCATGTCTTCTTTTCAAATCGCACAAATTCACATATAATATTCACCAATTAATAATTAAATAATTGCAAACATTTTTTAACACTAAAGTAAATTGTTTTTTTTTTTTGCCTAACACTTCGAATGAAGTGATACTTTCAAAGCAAGAAAGCATTTGTAATTTTCTTTATATTCTGTTTGGAATATTTGCCAGGACTTAAGTATTTATTAATTCTAATTAGCTATACTTATGTACATGTATCAAAGCAGAGAATTTCGGATTTGAGCAAACTAAAAACAATTTGAAAGGAAAACTATTATGGTCAGATTTATGCATGATTTATTGTCGATTTTATATATGATTTATTTTACTCGTTTGGCCAGACGAGAGAGGTTCCGGTTGAGTTGCAACATAAGAGTTAACTGAGTATGGGGCCATAGACCTGCCAAAATTAATTTTATTTATACATAATATTTTATACTAACCTCTGGTTTATATGGTACCAATACTGCACTAGTTAAATTGCCCGCTAAACCGGATCCTATATAGACAATTGCTGTACGTATAGGTCCAATAAGTCTTTCCAAATCGGCTAGAAAAACATGCTGAAATGTTACAGTTATAGCCAAATGCACGATACCCGCATGTAGACAGAGTGATGTAAATAAACGATAAAATTGATCGGGAACTTTAATAGAAAAGAACGGAAACATGCCGCATACATTGTTAAGACATGATATCTGTAAATATATTCAAATAAAATATTATTATTTATATTCTTATATTGAAGTATACATATACAGGGTGACAATTGTAAAGTGACGCAAGTTTAATACTCTGCAGCAAGCTTTGCCATTTACCGTTACTTTAATTTAAAAAGCAAATTCATTCATCATTGGCTTTGCTTTTAATTTCATTTGAATTTTTGTTATTACATTTTGAAATTTCCATAAAAATGGACAAGGAAAATATTCGTAGTGAAATTATGAAATTTCATTTGGCAAATTATAGTAGCCGTCAAATTGCAAAGGCTTTAAATTTGTCAAGTCGTACGATAGACCGAGCTATTATTCGATATAATGAAACTGGGGGCTTTGGAGATAGAGACCGGGGAAAATTTTCAACAGTTGCCACTACGGTTTAACAGAAAAAATTCGTAAACGAATCAAGCGAAATCCAAGGCGCTCAATGAAAAAAATCGCTAAGGAAGTGGGAGTAAACCGTGAAACAGTGCGAATCATTGCAAAATCAAAGCTTAATCTTAAGCCGTACAAGCTCCGAAAAGCTCAAGATCTGACACAAAAAAAGAAAGATTTGCGACTGCAAAGATGCAAGGCGTTGCTACGCTCCTCCGTGTTAAAAAATGTTGAAAATATCTTGTTTCCAGATGAAAAAATTTTCACGGTTGAACAACATTTCAAGGCGCAAAATGACCGAATGTGGCTAACATCATCCCCGCAACAAAATAGGACTGTTGGCCGAGTTCAAAAGTCAGCTTCCGTTATGGTATGGGCTGGAGTTTCCGCTAATGCCAGAACCCCTCTAATATTCGTTGAAGAGGGTGTTAAAATTGACCAGGAAATAGAAAGCCTGGACTGAAATTGATCAGGAAGTCCTGCGGCGAACAGACCTCCGGATCGATTGAAGGCATGTGTGCAGGCTAAAGGAGGTTATATTGAATGAGGTGGGGTTCAAATGAATGCTTATATATTCAGCAATGTTAACACTTAATTGTACTTAATGGAAGTACGTCCTTTT
Source organism: Toxonevra muliebris (assembly GCA_963691655.1). Lineage (NCBI taxonomy): Eukaryota > Metazoa > Arthropoda > Insecta > Diptera > Pallopteridae > Toxonevra > Toxonevra muliebris. The sequence continues at coordinate 130,694 of OY829331.1, read as the reverse complement.
GAAAATAACTGCTGAAAAGCCTAAATAACAGCTTAACTCGAGTTGTCCTGGGCTGAAAATATATATACATAGACATTACAGTGGATCTTCCAGGATCTTACGCGAAAGTTGGAATCAGATGTCAGCAGTAAGTGGTTAAATTTTTTTGACCACGTTGGAGAAAATGATCGGATTGGGCAAAATCTGCAACAGAGGGGTTTTTTGTATACTGATAATGCCTAGAAGATTAAAACCTTGTTTTTCAAAGTTAAAACTTTATCTCTGAAACCTACAACTCTGTTTTTGTTGTGATCGAATTGGGGAAAAATTTGGTGCAGAGGTTTTTCTCATCATGCTGGTGATGTTTTTCAAAGTTATAGCATGGTTATCCAAAGCTGAAACAAACAAATTTCCCTCACGTTGCCAATTTCAACTTAAAAATTTACTTACTACTAACATCAGACGCCAACTTTCCCGAGTGCCCTTGACATAACCAACCTAATATGTATATATATTTCTGACATAATTCTAATTTTTGTACCTATAAAAGTAAAACATCAAGGATGGTTTGATCTCAGCCAGTGTTGTTAGACATGGTATTATCTTCAATCAGCAATTTTTTTCAGTTATAAGCTAAAGGGAAATTCCTGCCTTCTTCTTCACATAAAATGTAAAGACTAGGATGCTTTTGCTTTAAGGGCCGTTCAGACGGTCGTACATGCTCAAAGACCGCAGGTCGCCTCACGACAATTCTCATCATGTGAACGCAAAAACGGCGGTATTCGAGCATGCTCGAAGATAATCAAAATATTTTGATTTTTGGCAACGGCTCGACTATGTGATCGCATGACAGTCCGACTTCAGACATTTCTACATTTCCAAGCAAACGTTTTGGAGTGAGCATCGCGTATCGCGCAGAGCGAATTCATAGAAATTTATAAAACATTTCCCGAGTAATGGAAAATTAATAAAAATTTTTGCTGTAATTACCCATAATTATATTTTTACAAAGATTTTGCAACATTTCTTACAATAAAGATTTTCCTAACATGCATGTAATATAAATATTGCGCATTTACCTAGGATTAATGAAAAACTTATGAATGATATTATGTGCTTTACATTCCTCACAAACTAAATAAGATAGAGGTGTAGTGTAAATATCACATTCATTTGTTTCATTTCAGACGGCCGTTTCCCATGTACTAGACTTTCAAATAACGAACTGTTATGCAGACTAGCTACAATGGGGGGAAAAAACAACAACATAAGTGGTAGTGGTAGTTTCTTTCAATATCTCTATTCAGTGAAGATATTTGGAATCAAATCCGTAATTCTGGGTTATGATTTCAAATATTAGTAGCTTATATGGGATATTGAAAGATTAAGAACTATCACTAAGATCACTGATGAGGAATTGTGGCGGATTCCGAAACGGCCGTCTGATTTGCCCGTCTCTATATACATTGTTGTTGTGAGTACTACATTTGTTCATTAACCTGTTTATATATAACTTCAAATAACGAAATTGACATGAACTTAAGTCATGGCTTTGAAAATTAACCTCTAGATTTAATTTTCGTAGTCTCCTAAAAAACTATCATGAACTGATCGAATGGAGACCGTTCAGAAAAAATGACACCTAGAATCATTTTCTCACAAACACACACACTCTCCCATGTACTAGACTTTCAAATAACGAACTGTTATGCAGACTAGCTACAAGGGGAAAAAACAACAACATAAGTGTATAGAACGGTAGTGGTAGTTTCTTTCAATATCTCTATTCAGTGAAGATATTTGGAATCAAATCCGTAATTCTGGGTTATGATTTCAAATATTAGTAGTTTATATGGGATATTGAAAGATTAAGAACTATCACTAAGATCACTGATGAGGAATTGTGGCGGATTCCGAAACGGCCGTCTGATTTGCCCGTCTCTATATACATTGTTGTTGTGATGACTACATTTGTTCATTAATCTGTTTATATATAACTTCAATTAACGAAATTGACATGAACTTAAGTCATGACTTGGAAAATTAACCTCTAGATTTAATTTTCATAGTCTCCTAAAAAACTATCAATACTGAATTTAGTTTGAATTGAATATTTTTCATTTTGCCAGCGAAACTTATGATCATTGTTAATGTTTGTGTCGGTAGTAATCGATGGATAGTTTATTAATTTGCCATCTTACATCATTGATGTCTGAGACAAAGTTGTTTATTATGAAAAGATAAATATTGTTCGCTTCTGCAGCAATCCTCAAATTGCTCGGCGTACAGTAATTTTGGGAGTATATGTCCCCAAAACCAATTTTGGTGTTCAGATACCCGTTTTACTTTTTTATGGGGAATATTTTTGTCGAAAGAAGTATGTCAGTATTCCAAGCCGTTCAGCCTGTATGAACAATTTTAAATAATTTTTTGGCAAAAATCCTCTAAAACAGAGGTACAGAGAGTAGGTGGAGTGTTGGTGTCGAGAGAAAAATTATTTATCTTTTTGTAATACACAACTTTGCCTCAGTAGCCAAAGTTGTAGGACCTCAAAATAATATACTTATCTACCAATATCAATTATAAATGCTATGATTTTTGTAAAAGAAATAAAATAAAGAAGAAGTAAAGCAAAAATATATTCCGTCGCATCTGCACATGTATCGTCGCTTGAGAATTGATTTGGCGTATGTGTATAAGTATTCGTATGCCTATACGCCAAATCAATTCACAGGCGACGGTATGTTTGTAGAATTTCCGCAAATCGGGGAATTCCCCGTAAGTTTGCATCGCTGGTATGTATACACATATACATATATTCTACGCCCGCTCAAGCAATGATTTTTACAACGATGAAACGCTTTGATCTACGAAAAAATTTAAAAACTTCCGATGCTAATATTTTAAATATTTTTATATTTATATATATTTTAAATATTTCATATTGCATTGTCTTCCAGTTCTGAACTATATTTAAAATTTCAAGTCTCCTGTTCATCGGGAAGTTAGTTTGAAATCGATTGCAAAATTTGTACCGAACAGACAGACAGACACCATTGATAGCGAGTTGATATAAACTTGGTAAAAATAAAGCATATGAAACGCTATTACAAAAATTAAAAGAAATACAATATAACAAAACTATGAAAATAGAGTAAAAACAGAAAACATTGACAGCAAAACCTTCACCGTGTGACATCAGCCTAACTGTTAAATATCTAATTGCAATGAGAATCAGAGTTGCCACGGCCTAAAAAATTTTGTAATAAACGGTGCTTTTTTATCTGCCATTTATGGAAAAAGGGGGTTTAAAATCCCATTTTCAAGAGGAAGGGTAAAAGTTGGAGGAAAAGTTTATAATGTTTATCTTTTTGTGCTTAACAACTTTGCATCACATATAAAATTCGTATCTGCTGAAATAAACAAATTTCTTAACAGCCCCTGAAGATCCCATTTTTCCGACTTCAGGTCATTGTGGACGAACTAGATGTGATAGAAGATCAACGACCCCAAATAACTATAAAACTGTTCGAAAATCTCTTAAAAATTTAGTTGAACATTTGTGGCCCTATGTAATTTTGGTACTGCTTACATTTTTCATTAGATAACATGCAGGGATGACACTAAGTATGCATGAAAATAATTAGTGCTACACATTCTTATCGAATGAAAAAAAAAAACGAAATAAAGGGGTAATAAAAAAATATGCCATTATATCAAAATTTTCTTGCAAAATTTAGTTCAAATTAAATTAAAAAAAAAAAACAATGGATGTATGCAAGGCACGCAAGATATTTGATGTGTAAACAGTTAAGCCAACTGAATGCCATATACATAAGCTCACATATGTATAGCCATTTATAGGGATTTGATGTATAATCTATATGGTAGATAAATAATTCAAACTAAAACAATTCTTTTATAAACTTAAAAATTTATTAGATATCATTATCTTTTATATATAATAGCCCAATTCACTATAAATTGCAAATGGTCTTGCATCATTGCAAATGCAAATTTTTATTCCATATCCCATATATTTGTTTTTGTGATAACTGAAATATTTTGCAATTGCACCAAATCATAGTTGCATTATTATTTTTCTTTTACTCAATGCATCGGGCGCGATATGTTCGCATATACGCAGCTGTAATTGAATTTTTTTTCCCGCGCTTTAAGTTTTTTTTCCTGTCGATTTGAAATTTTATTAGATGTGAAAATTTTATATAACGTCGCCTGAGGATTGATTTGGCGTATAGATATAAGAATTTGTACACACATACGCCAAATCAATTCTCAGGCGACGATAAGTTCTTCCGCATTTAACCTTAGAAAGGAAACAGTCACCCCACTACTTTTTTAAAGCACCGCAAAGAAAGAAACAATGTATTTTACTTGAAGTAAATAAGTGATTTTATAATAAATAAATTTGATTTTTTTTTGTTTAACAATTTTGCTATTTACATAGATAAAAAAATTGTTGCCTTTCTAAGGTTAATGTACAAAGCGAAATTTTTATAATGCCGTGGTTTGCTATCATTATCACTACATTTTGTTTATACATTTATTGAAACCTAGATCCCTTATTACTTATCATTTTGTAGGTATTGTTTTTATATTTTAAAAAATAGTTAATTTTAATCCAATCTAACTAACCGAACGCAAAATCTATCAAACGCCTGTGTTTGCTACGGCGACTTCTCTGCTTGTATGGTATAGTCGATCTCCATACGTTTAACACCAACAAATAATTCTGCCACGAATAAATGTACACATACACTTTTGTTTTCGTATGTACATAAATGTGTGAGTAAATTGATCGAAACATAAACAAACAAACTTCGCTCGTATTTTAATTTCTCCCTCTCTTCTTCTCTTCTCTTTGTTGTTTAGAGTAGCACAATCATGCCGCGCAGTAGTGCAAGCGAGAGGGGAACTGGACGTTACAGTTATCTTACATCTTACGTTACAGTTATTCTTACATTTTACACATTTGAAATTTTGCCCATACCGTGAGCTAAAATGTTTACACATCAAAATAAATAAAATGAGAAAAAGTAAACGTGTGCACAACCGTAAAAAAAGTAAGCAAATCTGCTTACAAATAAGCAAAACGGCAACCCTGATGAGAATTTCAACAAAAATAAGAATAGTTGTGTTAGTTTCATTCATCATTTCTGTTCAATGAAAATACTTGAAAACAAAAACCTTGTAATTCTGGGTAACGTTTTCAAATATTAAACACTTATATAGAATGTTGAAATGGTAGTAAGAACTATCACAAAGATCACTGATGAGGCATCGTGGCGGGTTCCAAAACTGCCGTATGTTTTGCCTGCCCTTTACACATTGTTGCGACTTAGTCACTTTGACAAAAAAATTACGTTTCATTGTGACCATTAACAAACCATGAAATTAAATTAACTTAATAATAGGGGAGTGTTCAGGGGTACGACATGAGTTTTGTTTTTGAGCGATAAATTTTCATTGGTTAAAACAAATTACATGTTTTTAATACTGTGACAGATAATGAAAATAAAAATACGCGGATGTGTATTGCCAAAAAAATATTTGTACCCGTACATGAGACACCTACAAAAATGCACTAAAAATGGGGAAATATGAAGTAAAAACCCCATAACTATTTATAAATAGAAATTTATTTATTTTGTAGGCCTTCAGGTACTAAGATAAAAAGAAATGACAGTTTTTATTCATTATCTCTCTCTCTTGATCATCGTTTTCTACTTCCAAATCGCTATCGCAATGTTTGCACACTTCAAATGAGAAAGCCAGTTACACGTGATGCATTTCATGGACGATTTTCTTTTTTAGGGTTGACATGGCTAAAAATAAATGGATCTAAACACTAGTTAAGTGGCTTCTCATATCCGGTGATATGCTGTGTCTCATACCCGGAAAATAATGCCATATTGAGAATAACAAAAAGAAATTATTTCCAATCATATATTGGCATAGTCCAAAATTGGATTGCAAAATATACGTAAAACACTAAATTTTAATGCATAAAACTCACTTTTTTCAATTAATTCACTCGAATTTGGAACAAAGAGGGCCTACTTTAAAGTATAAAAATTTGGCGAGACCGTTTACAGGCGGACCAGTGCTATTTTTTTGCGATACATTTTAGCGATTTATTAACATTATAATGGATGCATTAGTATGTTTTTTAAATATTGCGTTGTTAGCCATGTCGCTTAAACGTGCCTGAATCGTTGTTTTATTGATTTTTTCATCAAAGAAACAGAAAGTGGGTCGATTCGTGGTCACACAACAATTACTTAAGCCAAAGAAGGCTTACTATCAAGCCGATGACGTTCGATATGATAATTTCGGCAATTGGTGTGCATTTACCGACAGATCTTGGAAAAAGATGTGCAAACGCCGGAGAGCAAGTCAAAAACTAATTCTTACTGAACTTAATGCAACTTTAAACTCTGCAAAGTCTTGCTTTCTTACTTTCCTTATTACAAAATTACAAATAGCTTATTTTTAAATATTTCATTAATTTTCGTTCAACAAATATATTTTTGCTTTCACAACATTTACCATTTTTTTTAGTGCAGATGGCCAGGTCCGCCTAGAGGCGGGATGCATTTTTTCGACTGCACAGGCTAAATAGTAACCCAAATTCTAAAACTACAGATATTTATTTTTTATTTTTCTTACCTTAATTTGAGTTTGTGAGCAAATTCAAAAATTATGGAGTTAGAGGGTTAATTTGATGAAAATTTTTTCAGCCTCGACTAACGCCGCGTCCACACGTGCAAGTAAGCTACTGGAAGTTGAGAATACATTTTATCTCCAAAAATTATCGAAAATTGCAAAAACTATTGCAAGTGACGTGCAAGTTCATTTAAAAAATGCCGTCGAAAGCAAAGATTCTCGTTACAATAGCAGTTGTCCGTGAACCATGGTAGAAGTATTCAGAGGTAGAAGCAGTTTTTCAAAAAGAAGCCATTTTGAAATTTTTGACAAGTAAGAGGAACATTTTAGAGATGCATTTTTTGAAATGAGTACAAAAGAGAGAGCTGGTAGTAGATTATTAATACTACTTTTATTACTTAGTACTAAATAATAAATGTTATTTATGATAAAAAAGGAATAAATAATGTTATTTAAATTTGTTTTCTTTATTATCAGAAACCTTGAACATGTTAAGAGTTAATAAATAATATAAAAAGCAGCAACTGATTCTTCTTATGTACATGTAAAATATGCAAATTATTTTATTATAAATTCTCACTCAAAAATTGAACAATGAAAATACAACGCTGTTGTAAAAAGAAGAATAGTATCAAAACAAATATTTTCCCAATTGTCAAAATTCCTCTTACTTGTCAAAATGCATCTACCTTCTTAATTCTTCTGCCATGCCGTGAACTACAAATAATTAAATATTATTATATGTTGCCATATATCAAAATGCTTCGACAACGTCTGGGCAAAAAATGGGGTTCAAAAATTTTATCATAAATACTTATTAAACTTTATTTTAAATTATCATCACGTGCAACAATGCTTTGTAATGACATTCTATTATATTTTTTAGCAATAGAAATAAAAATAACTAGTCTCTTTATGAAAAAACATATAAGCAAGGCCGTATTTAGAGGGGAGGTTTTGGGGGGTTCTGACCTCCTTTCACCCCTCCCCCCCCCCCCCCCCGAAATGTAAAAACTTTATTATAATTTTTGATATTAATTGCCAGTAGATGGGGAAGTCAAAATAAAATCTATTGAACGATTTTTAAATATTTTTTACTTTAATCGGTTTCTTTCTAAAAAGTCAAATATAAAAAAATATTTGAAAAATAAATTTGAATTGAAATAGTGCTAAGTTTCTAGCACATTATGGTCAAAAACGGTATTTATAGATGTTTAAAACTCATTTTTCCTAAAACGTGCCGTGATGGGAAGTTTTTGACCTCGAATTTTTTTCGAATGAAACCCCCCCGAAAAAAAATCCTGGCTACGGCCCTGATCAAAAGAGAACCAAACTACTTGTTGGTGTTTGTTTTGTTATTTGTGTATGCAGATAATTCGTTAGATAATTCTGAGAAATGCCGTTACTCATGTCCTCTCTCTCTCTCATTTGTTATTTACTCCCGCTTAAGCAATGATTTTTACAACGATGAATTCAATGCTTTGTTCAATGCGCGAATTTTAAAAAACTTCCGACGCTAATATTTTGGAATTGGCTTAACCGATTTTAAGTCAAATAAATTATAAATAATTTTTGGCTAACCTACTCGTCAAGGTCTTTAAATTGATATATAATATGCATGTGTAGAACTTCTGGATCTATTTAATGCTCTATAATATAAATGTTTTAAACAGAAATTACCACCCCTAAAAAATTGGAAAAAATTCGTTTCATGAAAATTTTGTACAAAATGACAGCTCTTCGATCAAAACACCGTTAAGTTTCACTCGTAGATAAAAAATTCTAAGAACAAAATATTGCCTTAATTATACTTAAAAAATTGTTTTGGGAACAATTACTCAAAATTCAATATTTTAGAACTCATCAGCGATTAAAGCTTTTTACCTTTTTAAACCCTATTTTTAAGTCTTTGATTTAAAACCGACTAGCTTTTTTCCACTAGATACCTTTATATTTTTTTCTAACAGCCTTATTTTATAAAACGCAACACATTCACTTCACCTGCTTTTTCAAATTTCGTAATTTATAAAACGCAACACTGAAGTGAGTGATTACATAGCGCAAAAGCAAAAAAATGCAAGAACTTGAATATACTTTTCTGTACGCTGTATACGATGGCATTTTCAGTTTTCCCCCTCTTTTACCAATCTTTACCAATATTAAAGTATATAGGGATGTAAAAATTGGTAGTTGGGGGTTCAATGATTCCCATAATACATTTTCAATATTAAGTACATGTTCAAGCTGTATCTAAGTTAGAAAAATTTGAAATTTTTGCAAAAAATTGCACTTTTTAAGGAAAAAATGGCAATAGTTAACCTAGAACCCTCAAATTCGTTAAAGTGATTAGCACTAGCTAAATATATATACGCACAAACTTTAATTATCATACCTCCAACGGTTTTCAAGTTATTGTTCTTTTAGTTTTATTAAATACTTCTACATATGCATATAAAGTATACTCAAATGTATTTGTAGAAAGTATTTAGTTGTTTGTATTAGTTTAGGAAAAGTTAGTCAGAAATCAATAAAGATAGTATTAATCTTATTAATAAAAATGTTGTTCCCAATTTATTGATAAAGAAATAAATCACAAAAAAATTTAATAAATTATTTCATATTTTATTTTTCTAATATTTTGTCACAAATATATGATGGCCCCGGTGGCCTGGTGATTGAGTGCAAGACTGAAGACAGCTGCCTCAGGTTCGATTCCAAGATGAAATGCTTAAGATAAAGATAAATGCTTTAGAAAAAAAAGCTCTAATGAAATTATAGTCTAAACTGAGATTTTTCTTCAGTAATTGTTGGTGGGAGTATGATCGATTCAAAAACCACAAAAATCAGTCCTGGGGTTACAGAGTGACCCCCCAAAAAATCCCCCCTTTGGTGAAAAATGGCTTTTTTTACTAATAACTGGTTAACCGTTGGAGATATCAAAAGCAGGATGCTTGAATGGTGTATTAAAATTATTTGTGCATTTTAGTTGGAACTAATGCTAGCATATTTACGCTTACGTGTAACTGTGAAACAAAATTTCCTTTCGGAATCATTTCTAAATGATTTGTCTGACCACAACATTGGTATACCGATTGTTCCCGCAGAGGAAAAAAATAAAAAACCAAACTTTGATTGTTTTTTAATTAATACTAGTATGTTAGGAGGAATTATCCAAATATACTAGTATAAATAACAAACTTTTTTGGGTATAGTTATATATATGGAAGTATTTAATACAAATTTAAGTGGAATAACTTGAAAACCGTTGGAGGTATGATGATAAAGTTTGTGCGTAAATATATTTAGCTGGTAATAATCACCACTACGAATTTGAAGGTTCTAGGTTAACTATTGCCATTTATTTCCTTAAAAAGTGGGTATTTTTCGCAAAAATTTCTCATTTTTACTAACAGCTTGGACATGTACTTAAGGCCACCTTCTGGTCTAGATTTTTCAAAAAAATTGATTTTTTTTTTTTATATTTCAAAAGTATAGACTTTTAAAAGTATACTGTAAAACTTTTCGTATCAATATTTCCAGTATTTCGACTTCTACAGCCTATTTAGCAGGTGAGCGCAGAAGCAGGTATACAGGCCGACTGAAGTTTAAACTCATTTATCTCGAAACTATATTTTTCTGCACACAAAAAACAAAAACTACTTGACCGATTCGTCTCAAATTTTACTATATTATTCAGAAAACCAGTGCTTATCGTAGGAACTAAATAAAACTTTCTACGTTGAATACTTCTTACTTTTTACATACAAAAAGTAGTGAAAAAACGGTCTGTTTTCGTAAAGTAAATTTCAACAACGCGCTATTTTGTAAATTTTTTTTTTCATTTTAGTTCCTGCGATAACTACATTCATACCAATTGTAATCTCTTCTTTTTTTTTTTGAGATCAGTGGAAAATCCAAAACCTGTCCCACCAGCAAGATCCTTTTTTTTGAAGAGGGCAACTGTAACACCAATTTTAGTTTACTTAAAATTATAATTTTTTTTTTATTATTATTTTTGAATATTGTTAAAGTAATAAAATATATCTACAAAGTGTAAATACTATTGCTCATTATTGCATTTAAAAAAAAAAAATCCCAAAAACTCGTCAAATTCAAGGACCTGAAGGTCTCCTTAATATTGCAAATGTATTATGGGAATCATTGAACACTCAACTACCAATTTTTACATCCCTATATACTTTTATATTGGTAAAGATGTTTAAAAACCTAAGCAACAAATATTTTTTTTTCAAATCGATTTTCCAAAAAATTGTGGCGTATAGGGGAAAAACTGAAAACGCCATCGTATTCAGCGTGCACGAATTATGTAGAAAAGTATATTCGAGCTCTTCCATTTTATTTTATTTTTTTTCATTTTCTGTGGCACTGTGTTATTGGCGTTCAGTTACGTAGTTGCGCTGGCAGAATTGAAATACGGTATTTTATAAAGCGCAACGTTAAAATTTTGTTCCCTTGAACTGTTAAATTTATTACTTATCTGCGAGCTTGAGTTGGAGATGAAATTAATTTGTTAATAAAGAAAATGTAATTCCAATTTTATAATAGCCCTAAAAAAGCAACTACTGCCGAGCAATTAAATTTGCTAGTTATGCAGGTAGAGAAAATGCCAGAAATAGCACTGTAATGCATCCCTGTCATTAGTAGTCGATACTCTGAATACCCTATATATATATAATCTATTACTATTACTTATCACTCTATTTCTACTCTCTTGTTTACCTTGCTTAATTAACATAATAAACTGGGGGCTAGTTTGCTCTGAACATTGAAATGGTGCGTTTCTTTTAATGATACGCAACGGACCTTTTATATGGCGGCCGTGACAGCGAGACAGACAAACGGGGAAAATTGCACAAAACTATAAAAGTAAAACATTTAAAAACAGCAGTGCTAATCTGCACAAAAATTGCAAAACTAAAACATTTAAAAACAGCAGTGCTAACCCAAGAACAAAAAAAATTAATAAATAAATTGATGCAAATATTATTAAAGAAAGAAATAAAATTAAAGACATTGCATATATGTATATAACACAAAAAAAAAAAAAAACAAGACAATTAGTCAAGAATATTAATAAAAACCTATAATTAAAACATTTATGCATATATACAAAACATAGAAACAAAAAACTTGGGAAAAAATACAAAAAAAAAAATTTGTACAACAATAAACATAAAATTATTAAATATATTAAATATAATAAGTACAGTTCAATAGACTATAACAGTTACCACAAACCAACAAAATCTAAAGAATATAACAACTGTTCCTAAGTAACTATGGGGCACTGAAGAAGTCAATAACCTTCGGAAATAAACGCATAACCAACGACTGCAAAAAGCATATCAAATGATACTACAAATTGCAACAACGAACAGCAAAGCTAAGAGAATCATCTGAGAAACAGCGACAGTAGAAACTTAGCAACAGTGAAATCTTTGAAATATGGGGGAAAATATTCTAACAACACACCACCTAAAGTATTTTGCTAATAAAATCCCACTGTGGTGAAACAAAATTGTAAACCAACCTACAATATTCTATAAATTAAATATGGATATCTAAGGATCAAAATATGAAATTAAAGCATTTATAAAAAAAAAAAAAAAAAAGAAACAATGCCTTTGTAAAATATATAATGCTATAAATATATATAATTAAAAATTAAGTTTTATTACATATGTAAAGGAACGAAAGGAAAGGAAATAAGGGGAAAATATTTAATGATCTACTGTTGCCAGGTTTAGCAAAGGAAATTAATTCAGATGTCAAAATTTTATCAAGAAAAATTTAACGACTTGATCAACAAGTTTTACACAATAAAAAGCGTGTGTTACAAAATCGCCCACTTTCAACAAACGTAACAAAAATAAATGAATATGTGGAATTACTTATTGATAACTATAATGCTATTTTGTGATACACTGTGTTGCATACCGAAGAGCTATCAAGTACTATAAAAGCAAATATATGCGATAGAATAACACATTGTAGAAAGCTTTTGGTTAGATGTTTTGGCAAATTAGATTGGAAAATTAGAGTTGATATTAATAAATTCACACCAGTTGACAGAGCAATTTTGACAGAAACTGATTCGGATGCGGAAAAATATGATTCAAAAGAAAACAAAGCAAGAAATATTAATCAAACAATTTCGTCAGGAACCGATTCGAGTTCAGGTATTACCAATTCAGGAAACAATATTGATAGAAAAGTTGGGTTGAATACAGAAATGGCAGCTACTATAGCGCAAAAGAAATTATTTATTAGCATGTGTGCTACGATAATGAGAGAAAATTATGAGGGGAATCCACTTGGGTTAGAGTCATTTTTAGATAAAACTAATTTAATTCAAGAATTAACAGAAAATAACCTGACAGCTACCTTTATATCGTTTGTTAAGTCAAAGTTAGAAGGAAAAGCACGAGAAGCTCTATCCGAAAATGTTAACTCAATTGACCAAATAAAAACTGCTTTGAGAAACAAACTTCGCTCGTATTTTAATTTCTCCCTCTCTTCTTCTCTTCTCTTTGTTGTTTAGAGTAGCACAATCATGCCGCGCAGTAGTGCGAGCGAGAGGGGAACTGGACGTTACAGTTATCTTACATCTTACGTTACAGTTATTCTTACATTTTACACATTTGAAATTTTGCCCATACCGTGAGCTAAAATGTTTACACATCAAAATAAATAAAATGAGAAAAAGTAAACGTGTGCACAACCGTAAAAAAAGTAAGCAAATCTGCTTACAAATAAGCAAAACGGCAACCCTGATGAGAATTTCAACAAAAATAAGAATAGTTGTGTTAGTTTCATTCATCATTTCTGTTCAATGAAAATACTTGAAAACAAAAACCTTGTAATTCTGGGTAACGTTTTCAAATATTAAACACTTATATAGAATGTTGAAATGGTAGTAAGAACTATCACAAAGATCACTGATGAGGCATCGTGGCGGGTTCCAAAACTGCCGTATGTTTTGCCTGCCCTTTACACATTGTTGCGACTTAGTCACTTTGACAAAAAAATTACGTTTCATTGTGACCATTAACAAACCATGAAATTAAATTAACTTAATAATAGGGGAGTGTTCAGGGGTACGACATGAGTTTTGTTTTTGAGCGATAAATTTTCATTGGTTAAAACAAATTACATGTTTTTAATACTGTGACAGATAATGAAAATAAAAATACGCGGATGTGTATTGCCAAAAAAATATTTGTACCCGTACATGAGACACCTACAAAAATGCACTAAAAATGGGGAAATATGAAGTAAAAACCCCATAACTATTTATAAAAAGAAATTTATTTATTTTGTAGGCCTTCAGGTACTAAGATAAAAAGAAATGACAGTTTTTATTCATTATCTCTCTCTCTTGATCATCGTCTTCTACTTCCAAATCGCTATCGCAATGTTTGCACACTTCAAATGAGAAAGCCAGTTACACGTGATGCATTTCATGGACGATTTTCTTTTTTAGGGTTGACATGGCTAAAAATAAATGGATCTAAACACTAGTTAAGTGGCTTCTCATATCCGGTGATATGCTGTGTCTCATACCCGGAAAATAATGCCATATTGAGAATAACAAAAAGAAATTATTTCCAATCATATATTGGCATAGTCCAAAATTGGATTGCAAAATATACGTAAAACACTAAATTTTAATGCATAAAACTCACTTTTTTCAATTAATTCACTCGAATTTGGAACAAAGAGGGCCTACTTTAAAGTATAAAAATTTGGCGAGACCGTTTACAGGCGGACCAGTGCTATTTTTTTGCGATACATTTTAGCGATTTATTAACATTATAATGGATGCATTAGTATGTTTTTTAAATATTGCGTTGTTAGCCATGTCGCTTAAACGTGCCTGAATCGTTGTTTTATTGATTTTTTCATCAAAGAAACAGAAAGTGGGTCGATTCGTGGTCACACAACAATTACTTAAGCCAAAGAAGGCTTACTATCAAGCCGATGACGTTCGATATGATAATTTCGGCAATTGGTGTGCATTTACCGACAGATCTTGGAAAAAGATGTGCAAACGCCGGAGAGCAAGTCAAAAACTAATTCTTACTGAACTTAATGCAACTTTAAACTCTGCAAAGTCTTGCTTTCTTACTTTCCTTATTACAAAATTACAAATAGCTTATTTTTAAATATTTCATTAATTTTCGTTCAACAAATATATTTTTGCTTTCACAACATTTACCATTTTTTTTAGTGCAGATGGCCAGGTCCGCCTAGAGGCGGGATGCATTTTTTCGACTGCACAGGCTAAATAGTAACCCAAATTCTAAAACTACAGATATTTATTTTTTATTTTTCTTACCTTAATTTGAGTTTGTGAGCAAATTCAAAAATTATGGAGTTAGAGGGTTAATTTGATGAAAATTTTTTCAGCCTCGACTAACGCCGCGTCCACACGTGCAAGTAAGCTACTGGAAGTTGAGAATACATTTTATCTCCAAAAATTATCGAAAATTGCAAAAACTATTGCAAGTGACGTGCAAGTTCATTTAAAAAATGCCGTCGAAAGCAAAGATTCTCGTTACAATAGCAGTTGTCCGTGAACCATGGTAGAAGTATTCAGAGGTAGAAGCAGTTTTTCAAAAAGAAGCCATTTTGAAATTTTTGACAGGTAAGAGGAACATTTTAGAGATGCATTTTTTGAAATGAGTACAAAAGAGAGAGCTGGTAGTAGATTATTAATACTACTTTTATTACTTAGTACTAAATAATAAATGTTATTTATGATAAAAAAGGAATAAATAATGTTATTTAAATTTGTTTTCTTTATTATCAGAAACCTTGAACATGTTAAGAGTTAATAAATAATATAAAAAGCAGCAACTGATTCTTCTTATGTACATGTAAAATATGCAAATTATTTTATTATAAATTCTCACTCAAAAATTGAACAATGAAAATACAACGCTGTTGTAAAAAGAAGAATAGTATCAAAACAAATATTTTCCCAATTGTCAAAATTCCTCTTACTTGTCAAAATGCATCTACCTTCTTAATTCTTCTGCCATGCCGTGAACTACAAATAATTAAATATTATTATATGTTGCCATATATCAAAATGCTTCGACAACGTCTGGGCAAAAAATGGGGTTCAAAAATTTTATCATAAATACTTATTAAACTTTATTTTAAATTATCATCACGTGCAACAATGCTTTGTAATGACATTCTATTATATTTTTTAGCAATAGAAATAAAAATAACTAGTCTCTTTATGAAAAAACATATAAGCAAGGCCGTATTTAGAGGGGAGGTTTTGGGGGGTTCTGACCTCCTTTCACCCCTCCCCCCCCCCCCCCGAAATGTAAAAACTTTATTTTAATTTTTGATATTAATTGCCAGTAGATGGGGAAGTCAAAATAAAATCTATTGAACGATTTTTAAATATTTTTTACTTTAATCGGTTTCTTTCTAAAAAGTCAAATATAAAAAAATATTTGAAAAATAAATTTGAATTGAAATAGTGCTAAGTTTCTAGCACATTATGGTCAAAAACGGTATTTATAGATGTTTAAAACTCATTTTTCCCAATTTATTAATAAATTCACACCAGTTGACAGAGCAATTTTGACAGAAACTGATTCGGATGCGGAAAAATATGATTCAAAAGAAAACAAAGCAAGAAATATTAATCAAACAATTTCGTCAGGAACCGATTCGAGTTCAGGTATTACCAATTCAGGAAACAATATTGATAGAAAAGTTGGGTTGAATACAGAAATGGCAGCTACTATAGCGCAAAAGAAATTATTTATTAGCATGTGTGCTACGATAATGAGAGAAAATTATGAGGGGAATCCACTTGGGTTAGAGTCATTTTTAGATAAAACTAATTTAATTCAAGAATTAACAGAAAATAACCTGACAGCTACCTTTATATCGTTTGTTAAGTCAAAGTTAGAAGGAAAAGCACGAGAAGCTCTATCCGAAAATGTTAACTCAATTGACCAAATAAAAACTGCTTTGAGAAACAAAATAAAGCCCGATAATTCGAAAGTGGTTGCTGGGAAAATTGTAGCTTTGCAAGTTAAAAATAATAATTACGCAGAATTTTCTTGAAAGAACTCTCGTCATTGAAGGCATAACAAAAGTCAAAGCTCATGAAATGGCAATCGAGCAAGCAGTTAGTGTTTGTCGGTTGAATGCTAAATCAGATTTAATTAAATCAATTCTAGCTTCAACAGCATTCACCGATCCGAAACATGTCGTAGCTAAACTAGTTGTAGAGCAAACAAATGAATCGAAAGAAAAACAAGTCCTAGCATTTCAATCTCGTGGCAACAATTCGAACAATCTTTCGAATAGATATAATTTCAACCGATTTAATAATAATCGTGGCAATAATTTTCATCGTGGCAATAATTACAGTCGTTTTAATGGTCACTCACGAAGTTTTTATAGCAATCGCGGCAATAATTATAACCAAAGTAGGAGTAGCTATAATCCTAATCGTGGTAACACTCGATTTAATAACAACATCAGTCGAAACTATTCAAATAATCACAATGCGAAAACCCTGACTTTAAACGCGGAATGCTGGGGGAGGCAAATCAATATTACCGATTGAAAACCAGCTTACAAAGTCTGTTTACAGTTTAAATTACGCAGATTTCATTAATTTGAATTGTACAGAAACAAATAAGTCATGTAGTTTTTTAGTCGATTCTCAAGCAGATATTTCGTTAATAAAAATTTCTTGTTTAAATTTAAACACTGTACTCAATAAAAACGAAATAATAAATATTACAGGCATAACAACTGATTCCATTTTAACTCTAGGCACAATTCGTGCAAATCTTATTATTCATAATTATTCGATTCCACAAACTTTTCATGTTGTCCTCGATAATTTTAATATCCCATCCGAAGGAATACTCGGTAAAGACTTTTTAAAAGTACACAAATGCAAGATTAATTATGAAATTATGGCAATTTCGCTTTGGTATTACAATAATAAGTTGAAAATTCCTATCGTAAATGGTACAAGTAACGAAAATTGTATAATTCCACCAAGATGTGAGGTGTTTAGAATTTTTAAATTAAAAAAAGGTACGGAACCAATTTTTATAGACTCTCAAGAGGTTTGCATGTAAATGTATCCAAAATTTTAATATTAGGTCGGAAAGTCTTGAAAAGTACAATGTTTACTCAATTGATGAAGTTAACTCAGAATATAAACGCATCGAAAAACTAAAAAAGTTATTAGAGAATCATATGCCAAACGAGGTAAAAGATAATTTAATGCATTTATGCGAAACGTTCGCTGCTATTTTTGCTTTAAAAGATGATAAAATGACAGTAAATAATTTCTACGAGCAAAAGCTGAGAGTAAACGATGCTTCACCGGTAACATCAAAAACTATCGCCGGCCACATTCACAGAAAATGGAAATTAATACACAAGTCAAAAAATTGTTGGAAAATGATTTAATAGAGCCTAGTCAGTCAAATTGCAATAGTCCTTTAATTTTAGTACCAAAAAAGAGCATTGACGGGCAAATGGCTTATAGAATGTGTTTTGATTATAGAGCGATAAATAAAAAGTTGATAGCAGATAAATTTCCCCTCCCGCGTATCGATGACATTTTAGACAACCTTGGTCGAGCTAAATATTTTTCAGTTCTCGACTTATTTTCCGGTTTTCACCAAATACCTCTTCACGTAGATTCAAGAGATATTACATATTTTAGTACAGATAGTGGTTCATTTCGATGGAAAGTCTTACCGTTTGGTTTAAATATCGCTCCAAA
Source organism: Toxonevra muliebris (assembly GCA_963691655.1). Taxonomy (NCBI): domain Eukaryota; kingdom Metazoa; phylum Arthropoda; class Insecta; order Diptera; family Pallopteridae; genus Toxonevra; species Toxonevra muliebris. The sequence continues at coordinate 112,222 of OY829331.1, read as the reverse complement.
TTCTTTTTCGTGCATGATGTCAATTGCATTTTCAGGTCTTGCGCCACATCAAGCATTTTTGTATGTCGATGACATAATTGTTATAGGATGTAGTAAACAACATCATTTAAAGAATTTAAAAAGTGTTTTCGAAACCTTCAGAAAATTCCATTTAAAAATCAATCCGTATAAATGTAAATTTTTTAGGTCTGAAGTGATTTTTCTTGGTCACAAGTGCACTTCAAAAGGTCACCTTCCAGACGATTCAAAAATAAAAACAATTCAAAAATATCCAATTTCAAATAATAAAGATGCAGTTAAGAGATTTGTGGCCTTCGCTAATTATTATAGAAGATTTATTCCAAACTTTGCTTCATTAGCAGCACCGTTGAATTACATCACTCGAAAAAAAGTTAATTTTGATTGGAATAACAAATGCCAGAAAGCTTTCGAAGAGTTGAAAGTACGTTTAATATCTCCGCAGCTTTTGCAATACCCGGATTTTACCAAGATAACAGTAGACGCATCAAAAATTGGATGTGGCGCTATTTTAAGCCAGAATTTCAATGGAAATGATTTACCGATTTATTTTGCATCAAAATCTTTCAATAACGCCGAAACCTACTATTGAACAGGAGCTTCTAGCTATTCATTTTGCAATTACGCAATTTAGACCATATGTTTATGGTACTCAATTTACCGTCAGGTCCGATCATAGACCTCTAGTATACTTATTTAACATAAAAGACCCCTCTTCAAAATTAACTAGAATCAGGTTAGAACTATCAGAGTATAACTTCACAATAGAATACATAAAAGGCACACATAATGTGGCCGCAGATGCACTCTCGCGAATTTCAATTGACGAATTGAAAAACGCAAATAGAGAAATCCTTGCTGTGACAACCCGCGGAATGTCTAAGCAAATTAAAGAAAAACAAATGGTAGTTAGCATACCGAAAAAAGATGGTAGCATAAATAAAGTGCCAGTATATGACAAATTTTCCCATGAGATCAACAATAAAATAGCAAAAATCAGATCTGAAATTTTATATACAAATGATAAATTAACAAAATTGCGCATAAAATTTTTTATAAAATTTAAAATTGTACTATTTTTGAATATTTTGATTGAAAACGAAACATTGAATTTAGATGAAATGCTTTTGAGGCTCGAAAATGAAGCTGTCAATCAGAAAATTCTCACGAAGGATGATGTATTTTTTACAATTTGCACAATACAAAAATTAAAAGACCATGGAATGAAAATATTAAAAAATTTAGAAATTATATTGACTGATCCAGTAGAGACAGTTCTTGATAAAAAATAAAAAAGGGAAACTAATGACCGTTTATCACAATGATCCACTCCTAGGAGGACATTGTGGCTATAAGAAATTATATGCAAAATTGAAAACTAAATATTTCTGGAAAAATATGACAAAAGATATTGCCACTTTTGTAAAAAATTGCAACAAGTGTAACTTAAATAAAGTAAAACCTGGAAATAAAGAAGAACTAGTTTTAACACCAACACCAATAAAACCTTTTGACATAGTCGTTCTTGACACCATTGGTCCATTACCTGAATCTAATTATGGGAAAAAGTATGCTTTAACGCTAATATGTGACTTGTCAAAGTATTTAGTAACGATTGCAATACCAGATAAAAGTGCAAATACGGTTGCTCGTACAATTTTTGAAAACTTTATTTTAATATATGGTTCGATGAACTCAATCAAATCAGACTTAGGGACAGAATTTAAAAATGAAGTATTTACCGAACTATGCAAGCTATTAAATATTGAATTAAAATTTTCAACGGCCTATCATCACGAAACATTGGGTACTGTTGAGCGCAACTATAGAGTTTTTAATGAATATTTGAGAGCATACATAGATGAAAATATTTCAGACTGGGACACCTACTTGAAATATTTTACATTTTTTCATAACACTACTCCAAATACTGTTTTTAATAACAAGTTTTCACCATACGAGTTAGTTTTCGGTAAAAAAGCAACTCTACCCGGCGAAATACAAAAGAAAACAATTGATTCGATTTATAACGTAGAAAATTATAGTAAAGAAGTGAAATATCGTTTACATAAAAGCCATAATTTAGCAAAGGATCTAATTGAAAAACACAAATTGCGAAATAAAGATTTTTACGACAAATATGCCAAACCTCTGCTATTAAAAATAAATGATAACATATTAGTTCAAAAACAGCCCTATAATAAACACAAAAGTATTTACGAAGGTCCTTACATCGTCAAAAGCGTCGATGGTTGTAATGTAGTCGTTTATGACAAAGTAACAAAGAAAGAAAAAACAATTCATAAAAACAGAATTCGTAAAGCAAAATAAACAAAAAAAAAATAAATAAATAAATAATTCCAATATATTCACACACAAAAAAAAAACTGAAAAGCTAAAACAGTATATTTTTAAATATTTTATTCTTTTTTTTTTAAAAAAAAAAAAAAGATATTGAAATAAATAAATCTAAGGCACTTAAATAAATTATATAAGTTATTACTATAGATCAATTTGAAATATGTTTAATAAAAAAAAAAAAAATACTTTAGATTTAAAATATTTTTAAGTTTATAAAAAAAAAGCAAGAACTAAACAAGGACGGTTTACTTGTTTACTTCGTTCTTTTTAAAATGAAAAGGGAGGTGTAATGCATCCCTGTCATTAGTAGTCGATACTCTGAATACCCTATATATATATAATCTATTACTATTACTTATCACTCTATTTCTACTCTCTTGTTTACCTTGCTTAATTAACATAATAAACTGGGGGCTAGTTTGCTCTGAAGAATGAAATGGTTTTTTTTGATACTTTTAATGATACGCAACGGACCTTTTATAGGACGAGAAGCAACCCTCTTTGCAGTGGCGGTACGAACATATAAGCCCAAAAGCCGGGCTTGCCTAAGAATTGTTAACTGAAAATTTGTACAATATGTATTTACAAAATTACTACTTTTTTTGTTTTAACTGAAAGAATAATTTTCTTTTAAAAATTTTTATTTGTATTACCCTGTTTTTCAATAGCTCGTATATGTACTAATAAAAAATTAAATGAGGATTATATAAAATACACACAAGCATTCATGCTATCGCAGTTCATCAAGTTGGCTTTTACGAGGCTTTTAAAATTTTAAAATGTATGTTTTCATAACATGCTATATCGCTTATTCTTATAGGAAGTTCAATAGCTTTTTTAGTATGTGTGGTTCCAAAAAAGTAGCAGCATACCAATTTTCTACTACTATGTATGATTTCATATAGAACTTAAAAGCTGGCTTTCAGTTTTTGTTTGGCATTTGGAAAGTATTTACTCCACTTTCTTTTACTCCTATTTTTTTGCGCCATTAGTTTTTAGCAGAGTTTCGAACCGGTTAAATTGGGTTCGTGTTCAGGTTCAGGTTCAAGCAAAAAATAACAGTGTGTTCCGGTTCAGGTTCAAATAAAAATAAAGCAAAACAAGGTTTTTCAAATAATAGTTTTACTTATTTACATACATCAATACATTTAGTTACTTTGCAATTTGGATTTTTTCATTTCGTTGACATTTTCTTATATTTGATATTTTGCAGTTTTATTAATAAGGTTTATATTAAGAGAAATTATCGTTTAGTTTAAAAAATAGTATATCATTCAACGATTTGTTTTTTAAATGATACCTTTGCGGATCCTATATCAATTTAAGTCCAAAAATGCCCTTTCTACGTTCACTTCCTGAATTTATATGCTCATTTTGTATTTTTAATGTCAATATTTTAGCACGTCTAAAAACGTTGGTAAAGTCCAAAGAGAGCTCCCATATTCCTTCTTCAATGCTTCAATCGGGATCTATGTAGAGCATTCCATCCTTATTTTCAATTTCAGCCTTTTTGGTTTGGTAAAAAAAAATGCACTGGGCTTGCCTCATCAGTAAATGCTAGGCACGCCACTGCATCTTTGAGGGCAATAAAGCCAAAATTGATGCTGCATGGCAATTAATTCCGAGTAGGAAACCTACAGAATAAGGTATGTGGGGGAATCTATTGTAATTGTGAACAGTGAGATTTGAAAATATGTATGGGATATTCTCAGGCAATGGGAGACCCCCCCTGTCCAAAATTGGTTAAGGTATTTTAGAGCATGTTTGGGCTCAAATGAAAGCTTATTATCTCTGGCTTCAAATGCAACAAGGCTTTTTTTAATTTTGCAAGATGGCGGACCAATATAGCGGCTGCAAGCCTACCACCTCACCATAAAATAATAGCTTTATCAAGCGTACGTTTACCCAAATCATCATAAAAATCAAAAAAAGGTTTTTTTCGTATATTTTTTTCACTGAATGTGAATCCAATATTATTTTTCACGGGGAATGTTGTCCCTAACCTCAAAAATGGTCCAAAAAAGCTGTTTTTCGGGTCTCACGCCTACCAAAGTCATCATAAAACTACGGGAAAAGCTTATTTTTGTGTAGTTTCAGCTAATGAACATGAATCTAATATTATTTTCCACGGAAAATGTTACATGTCGTCCCTAACCTCAAAAAATGAAAAATCCCAAAAAACTTTTTTTCGTGCCTCACGTGCCCCAAATCACCAGAAAACTTCTCAAAAAACTTATTCTTCATTATTAATTTTGTTTTCACTCTAATAAAGCACCGCAAAGGAAACAGAGACCTACTAAGTTCACGTCGTTATATCTGGGTTATATAGATAAATCTAATCAAAAAGTTTCAAAAAAATTCATTTGTTTTGATTTATTGTTGTAATAATAATTTTAATAACAATTTACATTCAAAAAATTGCTTACATCAGTTTCTATCATAAGAGGAAAGTCATACTGAAAGTATACTTTGCCAATGAAAAACATTTTTTTTACTAATTTAGTTCTCAAAAATGACTGTAATAATTGGGGTGGCAGGTAGGGGCAGCTATTTTTAATAATAAAAAGAAGTAATTCCAGTCTTTATTATAAAACAAATTAGAACGCGGAAATCGCCAAGAATCATAAGATACAAGCTATCAAAGTTGGACTAAATTCTATTTTTAGTTCCTTTAATAAACTGTATTTATTCAATGAATTAGTGATACTATTATAAATATATTCGGATAAATATAATTCGTAATATCTTAAATACGTAAACGTAAAACAATTACACAAGAAATGCTACGTCCACTGCTCCGATCACTATCAGAGCAAACATTTGACTTTAATATTCAAAGTTTCTTGTTAAATTTAATCTTTAATTATACGAACCATCCACGCCCCTTGATCTGATCACTCCTATTTTTGGCGCACATATTGGTGTTCATTGTGTAAACTTCTTCCTCAGATTTCATCTTTATATGATGTTTCGTGTTGAAGTTATAGACTTTATTAAAATCAATATAGTAAATTTTTTATCAACAGTATATTTTTGATATTGATAAAATTTTGGAATTAACTCAACTGGATCAAAAGTTATAGAATTTTTTTCCAAAAATACCCTCTTTTTGACCACTGTGTGGCGTTGCGTTCAGTACCGGTGATTTATAAAATAAATTTGTAAATCTTACCAAGAAGTAACGACGTGAACATCGTAGGTCTCTGTTTCCTTTGGGATACTTAATTAGAGTGGAAAAAAAAATGAAAAATGAAGAATAAGTTTTCTGATGACTTAGATGAATGTGAGACACGAAAAACTGTTTTTTAGGATTTTTTATTTTTTGAGGTTAGGGACGACAACACGTAATATTTCTCGTGGAAAATAATATAAGATTCATGTTCATCAGCCAAAATTACACAAAAATAGGCTTTTTCTGTCGTTTTATGACGATTTGGGTAAGCGTTAGACCAGAAAACAGCATTTTTTGAGGAACGGGACAATACGTAACATTTCCCGTGAAAAATAATATTAGATTCTTATTCCGCGAAAAAAATATATACGAAAAAAGGTTTTATCTGTTCTTTTATGATGACTTGGATAAACTATTTTCTTAAGGTGCGGAAGTAGACTTGCAGCCGCCATCATGTCGCATCAAAAAAGGCCATGCGGCATTTGAAACTAGAAATAATAAGCTTTTATTTGAGACCACATATGCCCTAAAATACCTTAACCAATTTTGAGCAGGCGGGGGTCTTCCGTTGACAGAGAATGTCCCATATATATAATAAAAATTTTTAATCTTGAGTAGTTAATAAAAGAACTAATATCATTTGTCATTGTCCAATTTATCTTAAAAAAATCGTGAAAAAACCTGTTCTTTTCGATCTCTGAGCTTATTAACCCCCTTAACCTTTAACTGTGGAGGTGAATTTTTTACCTTTTAACTTTACTTAAAAATTTTAGTACAAAAAAGGTTTTTTGATAATTATTTGTTCTTTGAAAACAAGCTAATAACATTCTAAATTAAAATAAATGTAAAATTTGAAAAAGTTTTTATTAAGTTCAACAAAACTGGCACTTTATTTCACAAGGTGGAGTAAAATTTACCACCACCTCCACAGTTAAAGGTTAAGTTAAACCTGGAGTAGCTAAAGCCCCTGAAGTAATTATTTGTTTTTTTTGGGTTCTTCTTAATTTAAATTTATTATTTTAAATTATTAAATTTATGTCAAATTTAGGATTACGTTTTATTAATTTCTTGAATTTTATCTATAGAACGAGTCTGTGTGGAGTGGCGGCTTGGTAATAAATGTGCGATATATATAAATACAATAATTTCATTGCATTATTTATAGTACACAAAAACTAAATGGCCAAGGCATAATCAAATCAATAAATAATTTTATTTATACATTTAAACATTTTCGTGGATATTTAAAAAATATTTTTGGGGATTTCCAGGGTACTAAATGGAGAGAAGCTGAAAAAAATATCTGGCCTTATCATATCGTCACCTTAGAAATTAAATGATGTATTTATATGTGGCTGTTCACTCGGGCGCAAGCATGAACGCTTGTCTGAAAGAGAGAGGTAGAAAAAATAGGTAGTAAGAAAGAAATAGAAGCTCGTCTGTCTTTTTCTAACTAGCTATTTTTTATATTTCTTTCAGACAGGCTTATGCTTACGCCAATGTAAACGGCCACTATGAAAAACTATAGTTTTGAGATATCCACTTAAAAATTTTGTTTCTTAACCATTATAAGTAAAACATTTTTGTTTTTACTTAAAAAAAGTATCGCAATCAAATATTTCTTACAAATGCTCTATAGGAAATTTTACCCAATTCGCTGGTACCTGTCGTAAATAATTTTTTTTTATTTTTTCATAAAGCCAATACAACAAAGCAAATAAGTGTAAGTTTTGTGTTTATGTAAATCGATTTACCGTTGCTCGAGCAGCTGTAAAATATTCTCAATAAGTTAGCAAATAATATTTGAGAGTAATAAATTGTGTGCAAAGTTTAAGTACGTTTATTTTAAACAAAATCATAATTAAAAAAAAAAAACAAATAGTAATTTTGCCAATTTATTAGTTATGGTAAATAAATCCATATTATTGAAGTGACCTTATACTGAAATTGTGCAATTTTAAAGTGGAAGTTTACTTAGACTTTTAAAAAATTGCTTGGGTTTGCTTGAAATAAAATCATCAGGATTGTTTAGGACATTCAGTTATGTGTTAGATTACTACGTTTCACTCTGCGATTTTTGAAAAATTCAATTTTTTCTCAGACAACTACCGAATACCAAACTGTGATTGGTTTGTTGTATGGCGACTGCGGAAAAAAACTCTTGTTTTTTGACGCTTTGATATTAGAAATTTGTTTCTTAATTTCCATTCATAAATATTTCATTAGCATATTAAAAAAAAATTGGAGGAATTAGTTCATTAACTCATAAAGTCCTAATGATGCGTATACGCACAACAAAGAAGTAAGAGAGAAACTTTAATAAAAATACAAAAATTCGATAATAACATTTGCTGTTTGAATTTGTGACTATAAATACGTGTGATTGAAGATTTTTTGGTTTTTAATCTGTTTGCTCTCGGATCTAAAGGGTAAGCTGTCAAAGTTAATGAATGCTAAACACGAAGTGCTAGCATGCATTTTGAAGCATTTTTCGGAAGCTTTTGCTGCTTAACTATAATTATAATCTGAAAAGTATTTTTTTATATGGGAGTGTTATATATAATACTCATATATGAAGAATGCATTTCTCAAATAAAAAAAAATAAAAAATTTTTTTTTGGAAAAAATTTGGTGTTTAGAAACTAAAATTTCAAGATTGGTGGACCAGGTCTATCTTGCGAAGCAGTGCGATGCATTCTAGTATATAAAAATGTAAAATAAATAATTTCTTAGCTAAACAACAACAAAAATTGACTGCGGATAGCTGCGGATTCAATTTTTATTAACAAAACACTAAATGCATATAGAGGGGAAACTATTAAGAGATTGAAAGTTTTTAAGAGGTTGAAAATTTTTTTGTAAAAAATAAAAAAATATTAACAAAATATGAAACAATACAAAATGTTGAAACAGTCAAAACTGTTTTTTATGATTTTTATTTTGATATCTTGACTTCAACGGATTTTAGAGCTATTTTAGTTTTTCTGTTGTATGGGAGATGGGCGTGGCAGGTGACCGATCACGCCCATTTTCATAATTTTTCTTTTTCACGACCTAAGAGTGGCTCATCCCAAAAATCGTTTTGCTAAGATGATTCCTTACATTTTTTTTTTTCGCTATCTCATAACAAATGTTATAGCACTTCATATCACACCTTTATAGAATAAGTGGGCGTTGCAATCTTACTTTCATGTGAGGGCGTCCCAATCATCTAACAAACTTCTGGACCAAGTTTCATATCGAATTTTGGCCAGCAAATTGGGTAAAATTTCCTATAGTGAAATGGAGAAAATTCGTAAATAGAATCAACCAAGAGGAATCTATAGGTGAAAAATTATGTACATAAGTATAAATATTATACATTATTTTATTACTAAGGTGACGAGATAGTCTTCTTCAAGTTCGCTTAGCAAAAAAAAAATGTATTTATGCTGTTATTGCTTTTTACCGCAGATGTTTTGGGGGTACAAACCTGTGAACAAAGTGATGCTTCCTCATGAAAATATCCATTAACAAAATCACAATATTCTCGTGTTGTAATGCGGCATTCACCATAAACTCCGGTACAACATGGATGCCCAATTACTTCGCATACCATATGCTCTGCAGTGTGGTCCTTATAGCGAAAACGCTGTGAGAATGAATTTGTTTTCCTACAAATTGGCCATTTTGTTATGTCATCGGGCCATTCGTATGGTGCTATGGAAGCGGGAGCATCACAGAATTTAGGATCAAGTCCACACACAGAACCAGAAATCCGACCACCCGGTCCAGATTCACCAGGTGACCATTTTTTCCATGTTGATATTGATTTCTATATAGGAATGTATGTTCATAAATATGATTGTGTATATGTATGTACATTAAAAGTGCATTAAGCTCCACACACAAAAAAGGGGTTTTTTACAACTCTTTAAACCTAGACGGCACTTCTTATTTTTTATACACTAAGGACCATCTTCGTCGAATCGACGACCCTTTTCTTAACACAATGCCAATTGCTCCCTATATGAAAAAATTCTGATTTTCTTACTGTGTGTGTGTTTAATAACTAAACATTCAATTTTTTGAGTGCTTTTTATTACTTAACAACAAAATGAATTCATTGTTTTTTCTGTTAACTTAACAAGAAAATTCGCTTTGTCGAAGAAGAGCCGTCTAGGATTAAAAATAATTTTCGGTTTATTTTATGGTTCCCAAAATTGCTCGGCTCAAGCAATTATCGTTCGTGAGCTGGCTATGCAACCAATCGATCAAAAAATAAAGTGAACAATCGCCCAAAAAATCAGCCATTCATTCATTCTGATTTGGGCGATTTGATACTTTTTAAAATTGGAATGTACAATTGCTCAAAAATGCTGGAAAGATTGTCCATCTTACTTAATTTGTATTAAACAATACCTTTGTGTTTTAAAATAACTGTACACAGTTTTATTAAAAGGGTATTTCACGCTGCACACTGGTTTGACTTCCTACAAAAGTTGGAAAAAAGTAGAAAGAATTGATACAGTGACTTGAATTTTAGTACACGTGATTATTTTAAGTAACAAATAGAGAAATTTTTTTCCAAAATGGACAGTCATGGGCGGGTGTTGTCATACAAAGTGATAAGAACCTATAAATTAGAAAATTTTCTAAATATCTCAAATCAAGTCTAAGAAGAATACTGTAAAAACCTATAATAATTTGATGTAAAATATTTTTCGGGTATTATTTAACCCCCTGCAACCCTTATTTATGACTGTTTTTGACCCATGTAGCAAAAAATACCTATAATTAAGGTAGAAAGAGGGTTAATATATTCTAAAAAAATGTTTCCCATAAAGTTCTAGTGTAGGTCTCCGAACCAAAGAAATCTGTATCGCCAAAAATACGCAAAAAACGAAATTCGATTGTTTTCTCTTTCGTTCGTTTTTGATGATTTTTTGTACAAAGTGAAAAAATAAATAGAATACAAAATAAATAAAATAATAAATAAATTCCATAAATTCTACTTTTGACTCATATTTGTCAATTTCGAACAAACAATATGGTAATAATAAATATTTGTCATTCGATACGGCCTGCCTGATGAGCATTAAAAAATATAGTAAAAGCATGTACAAAGAGAAATGTTAAAAAGTTTCATCAAAATGCTGCTCGTGAGATTTTTGATTTGTTTTTATTATCTGAAGAAGCTCAAAATTTTTGGACGTTTGTTCACATAGCCACGTGACCACTATCGTTTTAAAAAAGGGTTTAAAAATAGACTTTTGTACTGTTTGTTTCTGTAGTTTCTAGGCACAAATAGTAAATACTCCAAAATTATTAGGCTCTGTATCAGATATTTGAAAAATCTGCTAAGAAATTAACAAAAATTACTAAATTATTTTAATTTTCACAGAAGTCATATGAGAAACTAAAATTACACAGATGTTAAAAACAATTGTATGCAGAACCCAAGCATTTTTGAGTGGCTATTATCTCTAAGCGGTTATTCGCCCCAAAGTAGTCTACAGAAAAATATTCCCATACAAAAATTAATTTTTTATTGATTTTTTCATAACGGCCCAGCTCAGGAACGATAATCGCTAGAGTCGAAATATTTTGGGAATCATCGGTACAACAACAATTTTTTTTCGTGACCAATTTATCGGACACTATTCGATCCATCCGACATCAGATGAATTGAAGCATGTTTGATTTTATCGCTTCGTTGGACGCAGTTACACAAACAGTTGCAGTAGAGGTGGAAAACTATCGATAGTTTGCGATACTATCAAAAAGTACTATCGATAGTATCGAACTTTTATAAAAATTATATTTTTGAGGTTTTTTCGAAAATAAATCCTTTGCATAATTTGTGTTGCATTTTTACATAAATAACGCCAGTGGTTTTTCAACAATTAAGGATTTTTATTGGTAATTAATACAGTAACTAGTTCAAGGAAATTGAAAATACATAAACTATATATCTGTGGCAATAAGGAATAACAGCTAAACTCAAAATTTGACTAAAAACCTGTCGCGTATTTTTCATTATAAAACCCAAAATATTGAAAGTTCTTACATAATTATTGGAGTTTAATTAATAAAAAACTATGGACACTGTTAAAAATTTTTGAAAAATTTTCAACATTTTACAAACAACATTTATAATAAAAAATACGCAGCCGGTATTTAGTCGACTTTTTAGTTTAGCTGTTATTCCTTATTGCCACAGGTATATGCCGAGCAGTTTACTATTAATGTGTTTTGCCATTTATAAGACGAGTTCGCTTTTCGTTTACAATCAAGACCAGCTTTGCTAAAAATACGATCTGATTCTACGGAAGTTGGTGGTATACAGAAAAGTTTCGTCATGCATTTCATAATGTGTTTGAAACCTTCTCCTGTAATCTTTGCAAATAAAAAGATAACACAATTGTTTTCACAACCGAGATTCATAATAAAAATGAAAACCCAAATACCTTCAAAACAAGAAGTGGTTTCACATGCAACATTAATATTTACCCACAAATACTACAAATAAAAACTTATCTTTTCTTTTATTTAAAAATTTTTCATTAATTCTTTAATTTAAAAAATTAAAAAAAAAAATTATGTGCCTGCAAGCACTCACAGTGGAAGTGAAACTGTAGCTGTGCTTTATTCGCCAGTCAGTTTAATATGTGCTAAAACATTTTAATGAATCTCAGTTATTGCGGTCAATCGCAGGCATTGTTTTTAATTTTTATAAGAATATTTAAAGATGATTTTAACTTATTTTCACCACCAGACATTTCAAATATTTTCCTTTTCTGTTTTTTGCCAAACTGTCATGCTTCTTGTTTCACTATTAGCAGTTCACAATAGAATTTGATGTAGTTGAACAACTTGTTAAGAGATTTCAATATCGACTCTCTCACTAAAGCACATACGATAAAACTGCGAGAAGCCGCCTCTATGCTTGATTTTTTTTAGCTGAATAACATGCAAACTTCGTTTCTTACTGGTTTTGTTAGAGTGCAACAAAAACGCGATTTTTCACGTGACCGTTGTTGTTGAACTTTTGCATTCCTCCTCTTTCTATTTTTTAAAGCTTTTTTTCTGTTAATACTCTCTAAATTTATCGGCACAAACATAACGTAGCACACTTATATAATACATGAAAGGAAAATTCAGCTATATGGAATCAAGCTCTCTCACTAAAGCACATGAGATAAAACTACGAGAAGTTAACTCTCTGCATGATTGTATGTAGCCCATCCTTATATGACTTCGTTCGCTTAACACTGCAAAACTTCGTTTCCAATATTACATAATGTGTTTTACATTTTTTTTTTTTTTTGATTCGGAGCAGGAAATTTAAAAACTCGATAGTATTCGATAGTTTCGGAAACTATCGATGGCCCACGATAGCCATGGACTATCGATACTACCGATATTCCCATCGATAGTTCTCCACCTCTAAGTTGCTGTGCTCGCAACGTTGTCGATTGATTACACAGTGCAACAAAAATTGTATGAGCGAGATTTTCGAACGGTTTCACAGTAACTTAGAGTCGCTGATCACGACTGCGCACTTAGTTTTTCTCCATCACATCTAGTTCTCCTACAATATCGACCTGAAGTCGGAAAAATGGGGTCTTCCGGGACTACTAAGAAATTTCTTTATTTCAGCAGATACGAATTTGATGACTGCAGTAAAGTTGTTGAACACAAAGGATAAACAATTTTTGAGTACACACTTTTCCTCCATCTCCTATCCTTCCCCTTGAAAATTGGGTTTTAAGCCCAATTTAATAAATGGCCAATGAAAAAAACCGTTGAGAAAACTATTATACTTATTGTTTATCTCTTTGTGCTTAACAATTTTCAGACAGAAAGAAGCATATTGTGGTAGAACTAGATGTGATGGCTGACTGAGTACGCAGTCGTGATCAGTGACCCTAAATTAATATAAAACCGTTGGAAAATCCCGCGCACAAGACCAAAGTTGAAAATTTGTTGCACTGTATTATTATTTTGTACCATATACAAATTATAAGTTTTGAAATTTTAAAGTTTGAGAGAAAATATTGAAAAGAATGTAAAACTTTTTACAATTCAGCAAGAGTTTCCCATTGACCCACACACAGAAAAGACTGTTATTTTTAAGAAAAGTCACTTTTCGGATAACGAGAACTCAATAAGTTTATCTTTTAGTATCAGCATTATCTGAAATGGTACTTTATCATAAAAATTATAGATTTATATATTTTTGAAGCTTACTAGAAAAATCGTGGCCAACTACTTTTAATACAACTTTTTTTATATGTATAAGTTTCAGGTTGCAAATATTTATTAAAACACTTGTGTGGGACAAAATTGTTAGCAAGCGATGATATATGTAAATATTAAATAAGTTCTATACTACCCACCGTTGGAAATAGTCCACGTACTGAACAATCGGCTTGTGAGCTTTGAACACATCCCGAATCATCGTTTCGTATGCAACATGCCGTTTCACGTTCATGACGACGAGTTTTCAATAGTACATCCATTATTTTAACATCACAACGCATACAAGTGGCAAATTTTGCTCCCATATGCACCAGGTCGTTATTTCGAGGCCCAATCCAAGCATTACGTTGCTCAGTATGCTGTACGGTTTGCAAGCTTAGGCTGGTAACAAGCACCTGACCCGTTCTTTGCTCAACACCAATTCCGATTGGTCCAATACCATAACAAATGAGTGACAAGAATAGAACCAGTATCTGTACAGTATTAATCCAATATGTAAAGAAGGGGCGATGATCGGTACGATCGTCTAGATCATTTACTGAGAAAAGTTTAATACGACGTCCTAGAGGACGTCTTGAATTTTCAAGTACACCATCGAGAAGCTGCGCAGATATGCGATTACCACGTGTGCCACTATTCTGCAACGATGATCGTTGTTGTAGTAATGTATGATGATGTAGATTATTGCCACCTATTGTATGTTGGCCCGATTGCTGCTGCATTGTTGTAGTTGGATCGTGGACTGGATTATGGGACTGCGTGCCATGTATGGCTGATGTACGCCACCCATGTACACGTTCACCGATATAGATTTGACGATGATGTTCTATTATTTTTGCACCACTAACTGCAGCATTAGTTCCCGAGCGCAGTAGCGTTGAGGATGTGCCGCTGGCTGGCGATATTGATGGGCCAGATGTTGCTGATAACATGTTACCTCCATTGTTAGATGCATTTGAGTGCTCTGTGCCCGGTGAATCAAAAAATACTTCGTCCTCTTGCAGCGACGACAAACTCTCACAAAAATCATTTGGATTGTCAATAGCATTCGTGTTATGCACATGTGCAGGTGCAAAACTACGTGACCATTGACGATAATATCGGGGCTGTCTTTTGTTCAGTGTATGTACGATATAAGCAACACTGGAGATGATCATTGTAGCAACAGATGCTTTGCGCCCCACATGATCGCCCAATTGAAAATCGGCATTATTTAAATGACTTCGTCTTGCTGATATGCTAATGCGGCCACCAGATATATCATCATTTTCAGCATCTTGAGCGGGTAGTATATCGGGACGTTTAGAAGTGTGATGATGATTGTAATGTTCACTATTACCACCACAGCCGCCATTACGATGTATACGATTGCCGTTGTCATTACTATAAGCACTGTGCATATCGTTGTGCCACTCACTGCCGGGTTTAAGTGCACCGAAACGACGCAACGCTAAACGTCGTTGACGTCCATGCCAGATCGCGTACCCCTCAGCTTCAGAGCTTTCCTCGACTCCAAAGAAGCGTGCAATCTCCCTCCGAAGATATTGATTGATGCGTTTTTTTCTCGAATAATGCTGTTGCATTGGTAATTGTTGTTGTTGAGACTGTAGTGGAGTATGTTGTAATGATAGCTGGCGATTGTTAATTGATTGTTGTTGCTGATTACAGTTATTACTGGAGTGTTCTGATGATGGCAGAGTACTTTGAGATGTAACATTTTGCAACATGTTTTGCTGCTGTTGCAAATACAATTGTTGTTGATGTTGCTCACTATTGGTAGTTTTATCTAGTTTTAAATCAACTGACTCCATCTTTGACTGTAGGAAGCTTGCTGTATGTTGCTGTTGTGTGGTGTTTGTCGTTGGTGAAAGCGGTGAGATATGTGGTTCGCTGGTGGAAGGCGTCAGTGTTGACGAGATTTGGTCATGCGCGGCATTCTGTAAGCTATTCAGACAATGGCCAGTCCCACTGTTTAATTGTGGCAATGGAATTGGACTTATCGGTCCGGTTGTTTGTGTTGTCTGATGTACTCCAGTAGTCCTACGTACCATATTGCAATGCAGGCATGTTGCAGCACTCGATGTGCTACTACTAGATGGACCGCTAGTGCTACCATTGCCATTATTAGTTACAGAACTGTAGTTACTTGGATATATTGTTGTTGCTGACGTAATAATACGATTGCCATTTGGTACTACAGCACCTGAACTGCAACCAGTGGAAGCCGTTCCGCTAGAATTTATGTACTCAATACTTGGGGTTCGAGAAACATACTCATTTAGCATACAGGCTGTTGTTGATGTACGTGAGGCTGATGATGACGGGTCAGATTGACGTCCGCTACCACCACCAACCCCTCCACTACCGCCCACTGTGATAGAGGAAACTGATGAGGATGCTGAGGAAGAACCTGATGATATACACGACGATGCAGTGGAAACGACTGAAGAATTATTAATTTTTGCTGTTGCTGCAGTTCCTAATTGCACATGCTGATCGTGAAGCATAACTATGGGCGAATTTCTACCATTACCGCAATTCTTAGTTATTGATGCTGAAACAGCATTACATTTGCTGTTACTATTGCTACCATTGTATAATGACCGTGTGCGTGGTGATGTAGCATAATAATCTGTCACTGAAAGAGAACGATGCTCGACATGATTCTGAGGCATATGTAAGGTATTTGTAGGCAGTGGTTGTTGTTGTATTTGCATTACATTCTCCTCATTAGAACAGCATTTCATCCTGAAACGATAGGGCAGCGTATTTACATGTTGTGGTGTCGCAGAATTTACTGCACCACTACACTTTCCTGATGCAGTATTACTGCCAACAGGAGCAATGGTATTTGTTAATGATGCTGATGCAGTAGCCAAAGAGGGTGGTATAGCGGCAGTACTCATTTCTGTATAGACCTCATTAGGTGACGGGGGTGTTGGCACATACCGTTTTACTGGTGTATGTACCGTGGATGAAAAATATCCATACGTGTCGCTCGATACCAACGGAGTGCTTTGCGTTAGAAAATGCGTCGATGAGACAAATCGTGTTGAAGATGATGGCTGTGTAGCGGCTGACTGACTATCAAAAGCCACTGATTTTGCTGGCGGCGGTAACTCTCGAAATCGATCGGACATGCGAAATCGTGAATTAGGTGAATTGGAACATTGCATGGTAGAAGAAAGTGTAGTGGAGGCGTATTTGTGTGAGAGGTTATTGTTAACATTATTGGCCATTGCTGTGGAAGAGGTTGTCAGTTGTATGCCATTACAACCATTGCTAGTATTTGGTGTAACACTACCTCCCGAGTTTGTTGAAAGTGATGAAGTTGATGTCGATGATGAAAGCGGTTGCTGCTTTTGTTGGCCTAGTTCTGCGGTTATTTGAGGACTACAATCGAAATTATTATATTGTGGATGCGCATGAAGATTATGAGGAACGTTTTTGCAACTATTGCTACTGTTACCCCCATTAGAGTTTCCTGCCGTCGATACGGATATTGTAGATTGCTGCTGCGGTGTTAAGCCAATAATATAGCGATCACTGTTTGGTGCTGGCGATGGCGGTGGTAAACAACATGTCAACGTATCATCATAACGATCAATTGGCTGAATTGAAAGCTTTCCATGATTATGGTGCAAAAACATTTCATTAGGATGCGGACTATAGCGTCCAGCTGGAATATTATCAATGTTGTTACTACAACCACCTACACTGCCAACCTCGTCTCCGCCACCCATAACATTTATCAACTGCAATTGTGGTTGAAAATTTATTGACGACTTTCGACGACTTCCAATACTGCAACTAGATGTAATCACATTAGTTGATTGCTGAAGATTACTACCTCTACGACTACTGATGCTTGTTTGTGATGAAGCCGATGAAGTAATGTGATGATTCTGTTCATTATCGCTTCCATTTGATAATATTATTGTTGTATTTGGCGATAACATTTTATCATTCAAGTCTGATTATATCTTTATGCCACAATTATACATAATATATGTATGATTTACAGTTTTAATATTTAGAATTTGTATCGCTAAAAATTGTAGGAGCTTCTGAAAAATTATATATTTATTACTAACATACAAAAAAGAGAACTAACTGTTGTCTCCTTTTTTTCAATTACCAATGACTAAATAAGATGAAATGGACTAAAATTTTTGAAGAATTTCTCAATCACATATGCACATGCAGATGTTTTTATAACACAAAGTAACAACAGTGTCAAGCTACAAATCATGAAAAAAAAAATATTTTTACAAAACTATCTTCGAGTAGCTTTATAGCTCGATCGGTATTGAATAGGATCCAACCGCTCCAGATGCGTTCGTGAGGCTCCTACCCATAAATGTGAATTAATTTAGAAAACTTTGGGTTGCTGATCATGAATCTGTGGTTGGTTCTGTAGCCTCTCGTATTTCGAAAATAACCTTAGTTAAATCTGGGAAACCGACTTCGAATTCGTGATCAGCAACTCAAAATTTGCTTTAAATATTTCGTAAACCTCCTACTCATACCGCTACTCAACAAAACTGATGTGCACTACCTCTGCTACAATGCTAAAATAAAGCTAGGTGATTTTAACCTTAACGCGGGGAAGGAGAATCTCTTTGGTACCATGAGTGGAAATTTCAGTCTCCACGACGAAAGTAGATCAATGTCGCCTCGCCAATGATGAAGACAGTTAGTACCACCAAATTTATTCATAAAGCGACTTGGTTGCCTCTTGATTAAAAAAGAAAAACCTAATTGATCATGTTGTGATCGATTGAAGGCACACTTCTAATGTTCTAGACATACGGACAATAGCTGGCGCATACATACATCGACTCAGACCACTCACTCACTACCTTTCAACTTAATGATATATGCGCGCAGTGAACACATACTTCCCATTCTATGTGTACAGCTACCGAAGAGGTGCTAGGCTACCACCGTTGACTAGGGATGGGTAACGCAGAGAATTTTTGTGCGTTGATACAAAAACGCAAGCACAATCTTCTGTATCAGCTCAGTGAGCTAACGCAAATGCGCAATGACAGAGTATTTTTTTACAGCTATTTTTGTTTTGTCCGAAACCGATATACACAATTCGCTGTGTTTTTCAACCACATCTGTTCCTTGTAAGCGAATATTTTTCGGTCGGTATTGAATAGGATCCAACCGCTCCACATGCATTCGTGAGGCTCCTACCCATAAATGTGAATTAATTTAGAAAACTTTGGGTTGCTGATCATGAATCTGTGGTTGGTTCTGTAGCCTCTCGTATTTTGAAAATAACCTTAGTTAAATTTGGGAAACTAATATCGCGAATTGTTTTCTTAAATTATAATTTAGGTTTTAATGAGTTTTTATTTAAGATAGGTGATCTCCAACGAAAAGCATAAAATACTTCTCTTAAAATGTGATTTTAATTGATTTTCGTTTTATTTATTACCGACATACATATATGTATTTTACTTTGATTAGTCTTCTACTCGTATTTAAATATCTATTTTAAGTTTATCCTTAAAAAGATAATTTTAAAGTAATATATTTTTGTGCAGCTGGCATAATTCATCTTATTTTTGTGTCCACATATTTTATGTGTAAAATTAATTTAAAGTGTGAACTACCGAATTTGGATTTGCAAACATTTTTTTCAAATTAAAAATACATAATACATTCCTTTTTTCATAGTTATCATTCACTTTTTTTTATCAAATAATGCCAAAACCCAATTGGCTCAATGCGTTAAAAATATTTTGCGCTATCCAGTGTTGTTCTTTGATATTGAGTTACTGCGTTTTTTGACATTTAGTTATTGGCTCAATGCGTTGAATATTTTTTGCGCTATTGTTTTGATACTGAGTTATTGGGCTACAGCATTGTCAATAAGAATATCAGCGCAATAACGCAATTCTATGTATCAGCGCAATAGCGTAACGCAGCGCTGCGTTAGCAACGTCTTTTCAGGCGCAAGAGAAAATAGTGAAGGAAAGACGTGGGTTCGATTATAAGGAGAATTTTTGGGATAGGAATGAGGTTCGAAAATGCGGTTACAGTAAATTCGGTCGGATGAAAACATGCTCAATGATTGGAACCCCTGCGTACTCTACCCAATCCACAAGAAAAGTGATCGCACGATCCGCACCAAATACGTTGGACTTTCCCAATATCGCATGTAAGGTTCTATCGAGCGTACTGTGAGAAAGACTAATTGGGCCTTATCCGTGTGGCTTCAGGCCTGGTAAATCCACCATTGACCAATCTTTCAAACTACGCCAAGTCCTGGAAAGACCCGAGAAAACAAAAAAGATTTCCGACAAGGTTATTCCCCATCGTGCTGCTTTTTCAACCTTATACTGGAAAAAATAATATTGACATCTCTGTCATAATCTTCTACAAGAGTGTCATGCTGGTTGCCGACAGTGATGATATAGACATCATTCACATCAACACGTGAGTAGTC
The DNA here is from genome assembly GCA_963691655.1 of Toxonevra muliebris. Classification (NCBI taxonomy): domain Eukaryota; kingdom Metazoa; phylum Arthropoda; class Insecta; order Diptera; family Pallopteridae; genus Toxonevra; species Toxonevra muliebris. Next base: position 91,964 of record OY829331.1, on the reverse strand, counting down.
TGCGCAACACTCTCCAATATAAAAAAACAATCTCATTGTGTACGTTCAGAAGATACAGAAAATTTTATACTGTTGCTTGTAAATTTCCAACAGTTGTTTTTAAACTGTTGTGTCTTCTGAACGGCATGATGCATCGTCTGTCCAATAAAAAAAATAATATCACAAAAATGGCGTCCAAATGCCAACAGTTGAGCTGAGCAAAAACACACAACTACGCGTTCAGAAGATACGCTATCCTCTGTTGGGCAACAGAACGCAATATCTTGTGTCAACAAACAATGAGTCACAGCGTCTGGAAAAAAATATTACAATTATACTTTCAAAATCGCTATGGAGCTGTAGACAACCACTGAATAATCCGCTTCCTCCAATTTTGTTTTTTAAATTTAAATTTATTTTTAAGTTCTAATGTCCAAATACCAAAATTATCATACTTATTGTTGTACTAAAAAAGAACATATTCTTAATATACTAACGTTTTCTTTTTAAATAAATTAATAAAAATAAATAAACTTAGAATAGATATATCCTAAGGTTATTCAGACTGCATCAACAAATTATCAAGTTCTTCAAATTAAAAAAGAATCAGTTTGAGCCACGCGTTCCATATAAGCGCAGTCCTGAATCCGACGTCCTTTAATTGTACTAGTAGCCAGAAATATCCAATAAGAATTTCAGAGTGCTTAAACACTTTAATATTTTACTTACAATAGATCAAAGCGCGAGGGTCACATTAAAAAAAAAGAAAGAAAGGAGAATTTTTAGTAGCATGACTTTAACCTTTTACCCTTACTGGGATTATATGCCACAGTAATCTCCGATAAACCATTTTACTGGAGTGTTGCCTTTAAAAACTGATGCTGGATGTTGTTAATGCGTGGATTGTATATAGATGCTACGTAATTGCAGCTTAGGGATTAAGGATTTCTCATGCATATTTTTGTTTATTTATTATTTGCATAAAATATTTTGAAATAATCAATCAATCTTTAAGAAAAAGCCCGGAATGAAAGGGTAAAGGTATAAAAGTCCAATGAACCAAACTTAGGCCGAGAGATATACATATTTCCTTTGATAAAATTGCTAAGAGTTTCATGTAAACAGCTCCATTGCTTAGCCGATATAGGTAAAATTCCTCCTCTCATACCATTCGATCCACCCTTATGTTCATATTTACGTTTGTGGCAAAAAGATCCTTTTGATTTTAGTACATGATGAATTCGTTGTTTTTTTTTTATTTGGCTTATTTTTTTTTTTTTTTCGAATATCACTCACTTTTTAATGTATCTAACTATAATATTGTAGGAAAATATTGATACGTTTCACTTTATAGAGATTTTTTTTTATTAACTGTTCAACATTAAACGTTATTTTATTATTTTTAAAAATATTCGGAAGTAATTAATTTAAACTTGGTCTATTTGCCGAAATAAAGAAATAAAAAATAAATCGAAAATCAATAACAAAACAAATACCTAAGCATAATAACTTAGTTGTTGCAAATTTATATTTATATGTACATAATTTGTAAGCGTACGAGTATGTACATGTGTATAGTACAAAATAAGGTTAGGCAAGCATCCTAATTATTGATTTATTTCCGATATATGTATATACATATATATAGACATTATATTTATTTTTTACACAAGAACAACAATTTTTGTTTTAATTTTTTATACTGTTCACAATTCACTGTAATTTGTGTTTCCTCGAAAATAACAAAGTTCATGCCTGTTTTCTACAAACTAATAAGAAAATAGATTTTTTATTTAATTAAAAGTAAAGTTTTCTAAAAGCGTACACACAGCACATTTCATAAGAAGAAAGAAAAGCTAGCACAACGACCGAACCCACCCACTAATACACAGCCAACAACCGCCGTTGTAAACTTCACCCTTAATACAAAAAAAACGTTGTCATCCGCAACATACTTTCGCTCTTTAATGTCTGCTTGACCACTAACTATAGAGCACATGAGATGCAACTGGAATAGCCTATAGCAGGAGCGGTTTTGGGGATTCAAATTAAATATGTATAAGTACATATAACCTCTTTAGTTTTTTAACCCTGGAAGGACATGTGTCGGGCGATTCGAAGTTTTACAAATTTTGTTCGTATTGGGCTGGTTTTTCATACAGCGCCCGACGTGATCAAGTTGTTGCTGTGTGCAGAAGTTCAACTGAATATACATTATGAAAGTATGATTTTTTTAAATGTGCTTCGTCGAAACGAACGAAGCATGACCTTTGTGTAACTTTTGCAATTTGAGATGGTGTTTCTTATGTTATAATTTTTGTTGTTGGAATGCGAAATGAGCACGATAAAGTAATTTAATGATCAGGAAACTGAAAAATTTCTTGTTGATGAGTGACGAAGACCACCAACCGGACAGAAGAGGTTCAAAATGAAAGTTTGGAAGATGCAAGTTTGTCAATGGAGGCATCCGGTTTAGTCTAAAACGATGTGCCTCTATGTAGAGGTATATTATTATTAAAGACAAAGTCGAAAATAATTTCGTTAATCACATCCATTATGCACAGAAAACAATCATAAAATGTATGTACAAAAAGCAAAATCATCGGAAAAATATTGTGTATCAAGTTCGAGGACCGATTCGGCAATGCAAAAATATTACTGAATATTTTGGAATATTAAATATGACTTTTTTATGTCAATTACGTTCACAACATGTTTTAATTAAAACGAATGCCCCTCAAACTCATTTGTTTTCTAAAAAAAAGTCTAAAAAAAGACGAAGCATGACCTTTACGTATAAAAAATAAGCATGTACTTCCAGGGTTAAAAAACTTAAATATACTTACATATTTATTTTATTTATTAAATTATCGATTTAAGTTCAAATATCAAACGAAAAATTGGTTCAACACCCCATCAAAACTTTTATACTTAAAACCAGGGTTCAGAAAAATACACACACTGAATAAAAATCCCGTACATAAATGTAAACAAACACAGTTTAGAGCAACCAACACATATTTTTATTTTCATATCAATTTTGTGTGTATCCAAATTTTGTTCGGAGTCATACACGATCGTGTATGTGTATCGTTTTAATATTTGGTTTCGTTCGCATACATCGGTAGTTCACGTATGGTGCGATCGAACATACACAAACCACAGACAGGTTGGTGAACAACAATACTTTACACTCGTGAGTGACTAAAAATGAATACGTTCTTCGTTCGCGAACGGAAAAATCTGATTGCTTTTTGTTGGCATAGTTTTATTGAGTTAGTTTTGCATTAATTTACATATCAATGCACTGCATAACAACAAACGAACGCAATGAAAAATGAATTCTTTTTTCTAGGCGTAAATTCATCGCGTTGAAATAATTCTAGTCATTTTTTTTTTTTGCGTGTCTCAGATTTTTCCATTCGCGAACGAAGAACGTATTCATTTTTAGTCACTCACGAGTGTAAAGTATTGTTGTTCACCGACCTGTGTGTGGTTTGTGTGTGTTCGATCGAACCATACGTGAACTACCGATGTATGCGAACGAAACCAAATATTAAAACGATACACATACACGATCGTGTATGACACCGAACAAAATTTGGATACACACAAAATTGATATGAAAATAAAAATATATGTTGGTTATTTTTCAACAATACATTGTGTGTATGGTGTGTGTACTTTCTGAACCCTGCTTAAAACGTTAAAATTTAGATATTTTTATGAAAAAAGGGATCAAGAGGCAGTAAATATAAATGTGAAACATGAGTTTTGATCGTCTCCTTGACCCACCTTGGGTAAAAAACAACACCGTAGTATAATATTTGGGAAATTAATAAATATGTTCTGGAATACAAAAAAAAAAAAAAATAATCCAAATCCTAAATTGCAAAAAAACAAAAATAAAGTGGTAAAGATGACAGCATTTATGGGTAGATATGAAGAGAATAATGGTCAGGTTTCGGAAACCAAAATATCAGCAGATATTATTATAAATATCTAGAGGTGTGTGTGTGAGTTATACCAATTTAGGTATTTTTAGTATTTTTGTTTGTTTGTTCAGTTCGATTCAATTTAGAAAATTTTTAAAACTCAATTTCTACATGTTTTCAATAAGAAATGTTAATACTTAAAAAATACAAAAAAAAAGATTTATTTCTGAATTTTAGAGGGTGTTGTAATTTTTGGCTTATCCCGATAAAATAAGGTGACCAGGTGTAAAAAAGGTTACCCCACATCATGAACAACAAGTATGTATTTCCTGATATCAAATGTGATTAACACAGTATTTTAGAAGTTATTATACGCTGAAGACAGTGAAATGTAGAAATATTTGTTGAATTTCGCCTATTTTTCCATATGTTTTTTTACAAAAGTTTGTTCAGTTGTAGCCTCTCTCAAATATATAAGGTCCTGTGAGGTTATAATTTCTACATCGAGTTTGTTTTTTTATCTAAGTAAATTTATCATTTCAAATGAAAAATAATTAATTTTACTATTTCTCTTTGGCTTTCAAAACTAACTTCCAAAAAAGAATGTTTGTTTTCCTGGCCTTTCAGTCAGGTGAAATACAATATTTTTAAATTATCTTTTGGAAAAAATTTATGAATGTATTTTTAAAATTGCTGGCGAGTCAGGCCCAAATGGGTTAAAGAAAAACTAAAATTTTCATTTCCTCCTACGCATATTGGTCTTTTTAAGATCATCTGACAGGATTTTCTGAAATATGAGCCGTTGTATGCAAAAGTGGTGTAAGTCAAAATCAGATTTTTGAAGAAGTGCTGTACAAAATAGGGTTCTTATGAAATTTATTTTCCCCATGTACATGCAACTTTAGAGAACACATATTCAACCTAAAACGTACACCACTTTTATAGGAAACTAAATGAGGTCAAAATTATTACCTGAAGGTGACAATTCAAATAATAAAAAAAATTTATTTTCACATCTTTTTGAACCAACGGCTCACATAATGACTTTCAGAAGAATTGATGTATGCGTTCACTTCTTTTGTCTACTTCCAACCAAGATTAACTGAATCAAGAAAAAAGTGATTTTATTTTTTATAGATATACCTACTGATTTTTCAGATTTTTAGAAAATAATTCACGACTTATTGTTACCCTTTACTTAAAAAATTCGTTGGGAAGTGCACAGATAATAATAATGAATTAGCTTCTAGTCCCAATGAGGGGGGGATTAACACCTAATCTCTGGTCCCTTTAGATAATAAGAAAAACATAATTAATTTTGATATAAAAATATATTTCTGAAAACCTTCTGTTCCCCAAAACTTTTTCTGCGTACGCGTCTGGCGTATAACTAGTATAATAAACATAGTAGTCTAATAAGGGAGAGTAAACTTAATTCTTTACCCAATGTACACAATGCTCTCCATTTGTATCGTCGTGTATCCTTAGTGTTAACTGTCAAATTGTTGTACATTTTGTATATAACAGAAATTTCTTAAAGCTTAATTATGCATAAGTAACGGAACGCAACGTTTTCAACTGTCACTTAAATATCTATGAAATAGGTAGAACGTGTTAGTGATTACCGAAATCGTAACGCAATGTGGAGTTCCATCTTTGAGAGATTTTTATGTTCCGTTATGCTAGATTTCATTACTTATGCATAATTGAGCCTTTACGTTTCAAGGATGTCACGATAATGTCATTGCAAATTAAATTAGGCGAGAGAGGACCTGCGCAATGCTTATATAATTTTGTAATCAATAAATGACTGAGAGAAAATTAAAGAAAAGAAAAAGAGGCCTATTTGGACTACAATGTTCATTATATTATGGAATAGTAAATACAGAAGCAGAGAAAATCGATACCTTCCCATTAGAGTATCGTAACCAATATTTTAAAAATGTTAAAATTGAATAAAATTATTCGTTTTTAGGACTCCATCTGAGAGGTCTAATTTTGTATGGCTCTGTTACATAAGTCGGTCTGGATCTCACCAAATCAAAACATTGCAATGATTTGAATGATGTTGTTCTCCAGTTGGTGAATTGTTGATTTGTTGGCATAAACCAGCGACTCAACACAGAGTGCGTTTAATTGTTCTGGAAATAACGCGTTCTGGGAACTTTTCTTGCAACAATTCAAATATAATGCCTCAAAAATTCACAGAAAGGCCGACTCTTGCGCGACGAAGAATCGAGAAATTTGTGTCTTCGGCCGCACACAGCGGTCTTGAAACAGCGGCAAGTAAGATTAAAATGAACCAAACCAAATATTTTGCAGAATTGTTCCAAATATTATGCACAATTGTTGCAATTCTTCCAGAATTTGTAAGCCCTGATCCTTTTTACGAAAATTTTTTATATATATACATTAGCTTGCCTACGTGATATATGAAATGTGCAAAGTTCGATTTTTTTCTGCTTCTAGTGGATTTTCTGAAAGATTATATGAGAAAAATAAGATTTAGAAAAAAATATAGAGGTCTCTAGTGGAAAATACCCAGTCGGTTTCGAATCAAAGGCTTAAAAACAGGCTTTAAAAAGGCAAAAGCTTTAATCGTTGATAACTTCTAAAATATTGAATTATAAGTAATTGTTCAATCACAATTTTTTTTTTAAGGATAACTAGGGCAATAATTTGTTCTTAAAAGTTGTGATCTACGGTGAAATTTAACCATGTTTTCATCGAAAAGCTGTCAATTTTGTACAAAATTTCAATGAGAAAAATTCTTTAAACGAATTTTTTTTCTATTTTTTAAGGGTGGTATTTTCTGTTTAAAACTTTTATATTATAGAGCATTAATTGTAAATGGATTTAAAATAATGTTTATTTTTAATAAAAATAAGCCATCTCAAAGTTAAAAAAAATCGATTTTTTGAATTTTGAGTTTATTTTTAGGTAGGCGAATCTTTATACAGTAGAATCGCGATAATTCGTACCCTGTATTTCGAAAATCTCAACAATTTACAATTTTACTGTTGGAAAAATTGCTTTAATTTGCAAAAATTCCATACATTTTGGCTCCATTATCGTAGCTATATCGTTTTTTTTTTTTTCCAAGGTCTCACAGCGGTCTTGAAGCAGCGGCAAATATGGTCAAAATGAACCCAACCAAGTTTAAGATTCTGGAACAATTCTGCGTAATATTAAGTTTGGTTCATTTTGATCATACTTGGCGCTGCTTCAAGACAGCTGTGCGCACTTTCAGCAAACGCTGCAATATTCTCTCTTGATCGCGCGTTAAGGCGTAGTACAGGGACTGTAGGCCCTTTCCATTCGTGTATAAATATAAAACACACAACATGTCTAGACCCTGCATGGGCTGTTCTGCCACTAGCGTGAAGTTAGCACAGGGCGAAGAACCGAAAAATGTTATTAACATAACAGAATTCTGTTAATAACATTTCGTTAACAGAAGAAACTTAACATAACTCTTTTAAGTAACAGAACAGTATATTTTATGCCACAGTAAAACATAGAGCTTTAAAGCTCCAATAAAAACTTTCACGAAATTATATAGACACTCGATTATAACTTCTCAAATCATTAAGTATTCGACGCTAAAATTGTTACAATCAACAATTTTTTACAAATCGTGAAAGATTTCTCATCTAATACGACTTTTCGACAATTATCGGAACTTAACGCGCCCCCAAACGAGCGGGTTATATTAGGGAAATGGCAACAACGCAGAAGATGCGGTATATACCACTACATGGCCAGCAGACCTCGGCATAATTTAAGGTACCTAACTTAAAAATCGCTCTTTTTAAATTCTGGCAAAACGAAGCGGTGCTGGAATTTTGGTCGATTTTCTCAGCTTTTTCCACTGTATTGACCATAATTCGGAAATGGCTACAACGCAGAAGCTGCGGTATATACCACCACATGGCCAGTAGACCTCGGTATAATTTAAGGTACCTAACTTAAAAATCGCTCTTTTTAAATTCTGGCAAAACGAAGCGGTGCTGGAATTTTGGTCAATTTTCTCAGCTTTTTCCACTGTATTGACCATAATTCGGAAATGGCTACAACGCAGAAGCTGCGGTATATACCACCACATGGCCAGTAGACCTCGGCATAATTTAAGGTACCTAACTTAAAAATCGCTGTTTTTAAATTCTGGCAAAACGAAGCGGTGCTGGAATTTTAGTCAATTTTCTCAGATTTTTCCACTGTATTGGCAATAATTCGGAAATGGCTACAACGCAGAAGCTGCGGTATATACCACCACATGGCCAGTAGACCTCGGCATAATTTAAGGTACCTAACTTAAAAATCGCTCTTTTTAAATTCTGGAAAAACGAAGCAGTGCTGGAATTTTGGTCAATTTTCTCAGATTTTCCACTGTATTGGCCATAATTCGGAAATGGCTACAATGCAGAAGCTGCGGTATATACCACCACATGGCCAGTAGACCTCGGCATAATTTAAGGTACCTAACTTAAAAATCGCTCTTTTTAAATTCTGGCAAAACGAAGCGGTGCTGGAATTTTAGTAAATTTTCTCAGCTTTTTCCACTGTATTGGCCATAATTCGGAAATGGCTACAACGCAGAAGCTGCGGTATGTACCACCACATGGCCAGCAGACCTCGGCATAATTTAAGGTACCAAACTTAAAAATCGCTCTTTTTAAATTCTGGCAAAACGAAGCGGTGCTGGAATTTTGGTCAATTTTCTCAGATTTTCCACTGTATTGGCCATAATTCAGAAATGGCTGCAACGCAGAAGCTGCGGTATATACCACCACATGGCCAGCAGACCTCGGCATAATTTAAGGTACCTAACTTAAAAATCGCTCTTTTTAAATTCTGGAGAAATTTTCTCAGGTTTTCCACTGTATTGGCCATAATTCAGAAATGGCTACAACGCAGAAGCTGCGGTATATACCACCACATGGCCAGTAGACCTCGGCATATAAGGTACCTAACTTAAAAATCGCTCTTTTTAAAGTCTGGCAAAACGAAGCGGTGCTGGAATTTTGGTCGATTTTCTCAGCTTTTTCCACTGTATTGACCATAATTCGGAAATGGCTACAACGCAGAAGCTGCGGTATATACCACCACATGGCCAGTAGACCTCGGCATAATTTAAGGTATCTAACTTATAAATCGCTCTTTTTAAATTCTGGCAAAACGAAGCGGTGCTGGAATTTTGGTCAATTTTCTCAGATTTTCACCGTATTGGCCATAATTCAGAAATGGCTACAACGCAGAAGCTGCGGTATATACCACCACATGGCCAGTAGACCTCGGCATAATTTAAGGTACCTAACTTAAAAATCGCTGTTTTTAAATTCTGGCAAAACGAAGCGGTGCTGGAATTTTGGTCAATTTTCTCAGATTTTCACCGTATTGGCCATAATTCAGAAATGGCTACAACGCAGAAGCTGCGGTATATACCACCACATGGCCAGTAGACCTCGGCATAATTTAAGGTACCTAACTTAAAAATCGCTGTTTTTAAATTCTGGCAAAACGAAGCGGTGCTGGAATTTTGGTAAATTTTCTCAGCTTTTTCCACTGTATTGGCAATAATTCGGAAATGGCTACAACGCAGAAGCTGCGGTATATACCACCACATGGCCCGCAAACCTCGGCATAATTTAAAGTACCTAACTTAAAAATCGCTCTTTTTAAATTCTGGCAAAACGAAGCGGTGCTGGAATTTTGGTCGATTTTCTCAGCTTTTTCCACTGTATTGACCATAATTCGGTAATGGCTACAACGCAAAAGCTGCGCTATATACCACCACATGGCCAGCAGACCTCGGCATAATTCCAGGTACCAAAATTAAAAATCGCTCTTTTTAAATTCTGGCAAAACGAAGCGGTGCTGGAATTTTGGTAAATTTTCTCAGCTTTTTCCACTGTATTGGCCATAATTCGGAAATGGCTACAACGCAGAAGCTGCGGTATATACCCCCATATGGCCAGTAGACCTCGGCATAATTTAAGGTACCAAACTTAAAAATCGCTCATTTTAAATTCTGGCAAAACGAAGCGGTGCTGGAATTTTGGTCGATTTTCTAAGCTTTTTCCACTGTATTGACCATAATTCGGAAATGGCTACAACGCAGAAGCTGCGGTATATACCACCACATGGCCAGTAGACCTCGGCATAATTAAAGGTACCTAATTTAAAAATCGCTCTTTTTAAATTCTGGGAAAACGCATCGGAGCTGGAATTTTTATCAGTTTTCTCAGCTTTTTCCACTGTATTGGCCATAATTCGGAAATGGCTCCAACGCAGAAGCTGCGGTATATACCACCACATAGCCAGTAAACCGCGCCATGATTCCAGGTACCTAACATAAAAATCGCTCTTTTTAAATTCTGGGAAAACGCATCGGAGCTGGAATTTTTAACAGTTTTCTCAGCTTTTTCCACTGTATTGGCCATAATTCGGAAATGGCTACAACGCAGAAGCTGCGGTATATACCACCACATAGCCAGTAAACCTCGCCATGATTCCAGGTACCTAACTTAAAAATCGCTCTTTCTAAATTCTGGCAAAACGAAGCGGTGCTGGAGTTTTGGTCGATTTTCTCAGCTTTTTCCACTGAATTGACCATAATTCGGAAATGGCTACAACGCAGAAGCTGCGGTATATACCACCACATGGCCAGCAGACCTCGGCATAATTTAAGGTACCTAACTTAAAAATCGCTCTTTTTAAATTCTGGAAAAACGAAGCGGTGCTGGAATTTTGGTCAATTTTCTCAGATTTTCCACTGTATTGGCCATAATTCGGAAATGGCTACAATGCAGAAGCTGCGGTATATACCACCACATGGCCAGTAGACCTCGGCATAATTTAAGGTACCTAACTTAAAAATCGCTCTTTTTAAATTCTGGCAAAACGAAGCGGTGCTGGAATTTTAGTAAATTTTCTCAGCTTTTTCCACTGTATTGGCCATAATTCGGAAATGGCTACAACGCAGAAGCTGCGGTATGTACCACCACATGGCCAGCAGACCTCGGCATAATTTAAGGTACCAAACTTAAAAATCGCTCTTTTTAAATTCTGGCAAAACGAAGCGGTGCTGGAATTTTAGTCAATTTTCTCAGATTTTCCACTGTATTGGCCATAATTCAGAAATGGCTACAACGCAGAAGCTGCGGTATATACCACCACATGGCCAGCAGACCTCGGCATAATTTAAGGTACCTAACTTAAAAATCGCTCTTTTTAAATTCTGGAGAAATTTTCTCAGATTTTCCACTGTATTGGCCATAATTCAGAAATGGCTACAACGCAGAAGCTGCGGTATATACCACCACATGGCCAGTAGACCTCGGCATATAAGGTACCTAACTTAAAAATCGCTCATTTTAAATTCTGGCAAAACGAAGCGGAGCTGGAATTTTGGTCGATTTTCTCAGCTTTTTCCACTGTATTGACCATAATTCGGAAATGGCTACAACGCAGAAGCTGCGGTATATACCACCACATGGCCAGTAGACCTCGGCATAATTTAAGGTACCTAACTTAAAAATCGCTCTTTTTAAATTCTGGCAAAACGAAGCGGTGCTGGAATTTTGGTCAATTTTCTCAGATTTTTCCACTGTATTGACTATAATTCGGAAATGGCTACAACGCAGAAGCTCCGGTATATACCACCACATGGCCAGTAGACCTCGGCATAATTTAAGGTACCTATCTTAAAAATCGCTCTTTTTAAATTCTGGCAAAACGAAGCGGTGCTGGAATTTTAGTCAATTTTCTCAGCTTTTTCCACTGTATTGGCCATAATTCGGAAATGGCTACAACGCAGAAGCTGCGGTATATACCACCACATGGCCAGCAGACCTCGGCATAATTTAAGGTACCTAACTGAAAAATCGCTCTTTTTAAATTCTGGAAAAACGAAGCGGTGCTGGAATTTTGGTCAATTTTCTCAGCTTTTTCCACTGTATTGGCCATAATTCGGAAATGGCTACAACGCAGAAACTGCGGTATATACTACCATATGGCCAGTAGACCTCGGCATAATTTAAGGTACCTAACTTAAAAATCGCTCTTTTTAAATTCTGGCAAAACGAAGCGGTGCTGGAATTTTAGTAAATTTTCTCAGCTTTTTCCACTGTATTGGCCATAATTCAGAAATGGCTACAACGCAGAAGCTGCGGTATATACCACCACATGGCCAGCAGACCTCGGCATAATTTAAGGTACCTAACTTAAAAATCGCTCTTTTTAAATTCTGGAGAAATTTTCTCAGATTTTCCACTGTATTGGCCATAATTCAGAAATGGCTACAACGCAGAAGCTGCGGTATATACCACCACATGGCCAGTAGACCTCGGCATATAAGGTACCTAACTTAAAAATCGCTCTTTTTAAAGTCTGGCAAAACGAAGCGGTGCTGGAATTTTGGTCAATTTTCTCAGATTTTCCACTGTATTGGCCATAATTCGGAAATGGCTACAATGCAGAAGCTGCGGTATATACCACTACATGGCCAGTAGACCTCGGCATAATTTAAGGTACCTAACTTAAAAATCGCTCTTTTTAAATTCTGGCAAAACGAAGCGGTGCTGGAATTTTAGTAAATTTTCTCAGCTTTTTCCACTGTATTGGCCATAATTCAGAAATGGCTACAACGCAGAAGCTGCGGTATATACCACCACATGGCCAGCAGACCTCGGCATAATTTAAGGTACCTAACCTAAAAATCGCTCTTTTTAAATTCTGGCAAAACGAAGCGGTGCTGGAATTTTGGTCAATTTTCTCAGATTTTTCCACTGTATTGACCATAATTCGGAAATGGCTACAACGCAGAAGCTCCGGTATATACCACCACATGGCCAGTAGACCTCGGCATAATTTAAGGTACCTATCTTAAAAATCGCTCTTTTTAAATTCTGGCAAAACGAAGCGGTGCTGGAATTTTAGTCAATTTTCTCAGCTTTTTCCACTGTATTGGCCATAATTCGGAAATGGCTACAACGCAGAAGCTGCGGTATATACCACCACATGGCCAGCAGACCTCGGCATAATTTAAGGTACCTAACTTAAAAATCGCTCTTTTTAAATTCTGGAGAAATTTTCTCAGATTTTCCACTGTATTGGCCATAATTCAGAAATGGCTACAACGCAGAAGCTGCGGTATATACCACCACATGGCCAGTAGACCTCGGCATATAAGGTACCTAACTTAAAAATCGCTCTTTTTAAAGTCTGGCAAAACGAAGCGGTGCTGGAATTTTGGTCAATTTTCTCAGATTTTCCACTGTATTGGCCATAATTCGGAAATGGCTACAATGCAGAAGCTGCGGTATATACCACTACATGGCCAGTAGACCTCGGCATAATTTAAGGTACCAAACTTAAAAATCGCTCTTTTTAAATTCTGGCAAAACGAAGCGGTGCTGGAATTTTAGTCAATTTTCTCAGATTTTCCACTGTATTGGCCATAATTCAGAAATGGCTACAACGCAGAAGCTGCGGTATATACCACCACATGGCCAGCAGACCTCGGCATAATTTAAGGTACCTAACTTAAAAATCGCTCTTTTTAAATTCTGGAGAAATTTTCTCAGATTTTCCACTGTATTGGCCATAATTCAGAAATGGCTACAACGCAGAAGCTGCGGTATATACCACCACATGGCCAGTAGACCTCGGCGTATAAGGTACCTAACTTAAAAATCGCTCATTTTAAATTCTGGCAAAACGAAGCGGAGCTGGAATTTTGGTCGATTTTCTCAGCTTTTTCCACTGTATTGACCATAATTCGGAAATGGCTACAACGCAGAAGCTGCGGTATATACCACCACATGGCCAGTAGACCTCGGCATAATTTAAGGTACCTAACTTAAAAATCGCTCTTTTTAAATTCTGGCAAAACGAAGCGGTGCTGGAATTTTGGTCAATTTTCTCAGATTTTTCCACTGTATTGACTATAATTCGGAAATGGCTACAACGCAGAAGCTCCGGTATATACCACCACATGGCCAGTAGACCTCGGCATAATTTAAGGTACCTATCTTAAAAATCGCTCTTTTTAAATTCTGGCAAAACGAAGCGGTGCTGGAATTTTAGTCAATTTTCTCAGCTTTTTCCACTGTATTGGCCATAATTCGGAAATGGCTACAACGCAGAAGCTGCGGTATATACCACCACATGGCCAGCAGACCTCGGCATAATTTAAGGTACCTAACTGAAAAATCGCTCTTTTTAAATTCTGGAAAAACGAAGCGGTGCTGGAATTTTGGTCAATTTTCTCAGCTTTTTCCACTGTATTGGCCATAATTCGGAAATGGCTACAACGCAGAAACTGCGGTATATACTACCATATGGCCAGTAGACCTCGGCATAATTTAAGGTACCTAACTTAAAAATCGCTCTTTTTAAATTCTGGCAAAACGAAGCGGTGCTGGAATTTTAGTAAATTTTCTCAGCTTTTTCCACTGTATTGGCCATAATTCAGAAATGGCTACAACGCAGAAGCTGCGGTATATACCACCACATGGCCAGCAGACCTCGGCATAATTTAAGGTACCTAACTTAAAAATCGCTCTTTTTAAATTCTGGAGAAATTTTCTCAGATTTTCCACTGTATTGGCCATAATTCAGAAATGGCTACAACGCAGAAGCTGCGGTATATACCACCACATGGCCAGTAGACCTCGGCATATAAGGTACCTAACTTAAAAATCGCTCTTTTTAAAGTCTGGCAAAACGAAGCGGTGCTGGAATTTTGGTCAATTTTCTCAGATTTTCCACTGTATTGGCCATAATTCGGAAATGGCTACAATGCAGAAGCTGCGGTATATACCACTACATGGCCAGTAGACCTCGGCATAATTTAAGGTACCTAACTTAAAAATCGCTCTTTTTAAATTCTGGCAAAACGAAGCGGTGCTGGAATTTTAGTAAATTTTCTCAGCTTTTTCCACTGTATTGGCCATAATTCAGAAATGGCTACAACGCAGAAGCTGCGGTATATACCACCACATGGCCAGCAGACCTCGGCATAATTTAAGGTACCTAACCTAAAAATCGCTCTTTTTAAATTCTGGCAAAACGAAGCGGTGCTGGAATTTTGGTCAATTTTCTCAGATTTTTCCACTGTATTGACCATAATTCGGAAATGGCTACAACGCAGAAGCTCCGGTATATACCACCACATGGCCAGTAGACCTCGGCATAATTTAAGGTACCTATCTTAAAAATCGCTCTTTTTAAATTCTGGCAAAACGAAGCGGTGCTGGAATTTTAGTCAATTTTCTCAGCTTTTTCCACTGTATTGGCCATAATTCGGAAATGGCTACAACGCAGAAGCTGCGGTATATACCACCACATGGCCAGCAGACCTCGGCATAATTTAAGGTACCTAACTTAAAAATCGCTCTTTTTAAATTCTGGCAAAACGAAGCGGTGCTGGAATTTTGGTCGATTTTCTCAGCTTTTTCCACTGTATTGACCATAATTCGGAAATGGCTACAACGCAGAAGCTGCGGTATATACCACCACATGGCCAGTAGACCTCGGCATATAAGGTACCTAACTTAAAAATCGCAGTTTTTAAAGTCTGGCAAAACGAAGCGGTGCTGGAATTTTGGTCGATTTTCTCAGCTTTTTCCACTGTATTGACCATAATTCGGAAATGGCTACAACGCAGAAGCTCCGGTATATACCACCACATGGCCAGTAGACCTCGGCATAATTTAAGGTACCTATCTTAAAAATCGCTCTTTTTAAATTCTGGCAAAACGAAGCGGTGCTGGAATTTTAGTCAATTTTCTCAGCTTTTTCCACTGTATTGGCCATAATTCGGAAATGGCTACAACGCAGAAGCTGCGGTATATACCACCACATGGCCAGCAGACCTCGGCATAATTTAAGGTACCTAACTGAAAAATCGCTCTTTTTAAATTCTGGAAAAACGAAGCGGTGCTGGAATTTTGGTCAATTTTCTCAGCTTTTTCCACTGTATTGGCCATAATTCGGAAATGGCTACAACGCAGAAACTGCGGTATATACTACCATATGGCCAGTAGACCTCGGCATAATTTAAGGTACCTAACTTAAAAATCGCTCTTTTTAAATTCTGGCAAAACGAAGCGGTGCTGGAATTTTAGTAAATTTTCTCAGCTTTTTCCACTGTATTGGCCATAATTCAGAAATGGCTACAACGCAGAAGCTGCGGTATATACCACCACATGGCCAGCAGACCTCGGCATAATTTAAGGTACCTAACTTAAAAATCGCTCTTTTTAAATTCTGGAGAAATTTTCTCAGATTTTCCACTGTATTGGCCATAATTCAGAAATGGCTACAACGCAGAAGCTGCGGTATATACCACCACATGGCCAGTAGACCTCGGCATATAAGGTACCTAACTTAAAAATCGCTCTTTTTAAAGTCTGGCAAAACGAAGCGGTGCTGGAATTTTGGTCAATTTTCTCAGATTTTCCACTGTATTGGCCATAATTCGGAAATGGCTACAATGCAGAAGCTGCGGTATATACCACTACATGGCCAGTAGACCTCGGCATAATTTAAGGTACCTAACTTAAAAATCGCTCTTTTTAAATTCTGGCAAAACGAAGCGGTGCTGGAATTTTAGTAAATTTTCTCAGCTTTTTCCACTGTATTGGCCATAATTCAGAAATGGCTACAACGCAGAAGCTGCGGTATATACCACCACATGGCCAGCAGACCTCGGCATAATTTAAGGTACCTAACCTAAAAATCGCTCTTTTTAAATTCTGGCAAAACGAAGCGGTGCTGGAATTTTGGTCAATTTTCTCAGATTTTTCCACTGTATTGACCATAATTCGGAAATGGCTACAACGCAGAAGCTCCGGTATATACCACCACATGGCCAGTAGACCTCGGCATAATTTAAGGTACCTATCTTAAAAATCGCTCTTTTTAAATTCTGGCAAAACGAAGCGGTGCTGGAATTTTAGTCAATTTTCTCAGCTTTTTCCACTGTATTGGCCATAATTCGGAAATGGCTACAACGCAGAAGCTGCGGTATATACCACCACATGGCCAGCAGACCTCGGCATAATTTAAGGTACCTAACTGAAAAATCGCTCTTTTTAAATTCTGGAAAAACGAAGCGGTGCTGGAATTTTGGTCAATTTTCTCAGCTTTTTCCACTGTATTGGCCATAATTCGGAAATGGCTACAACGCAGAAACTGCGGTATATACTACCATATGGCCAGTAGACCTCGGCATAATTTAAGGTACCTAACTTAAAAATCGCTCTTTTTAAATTCTGGCAAAACGAAGCGGTGCTGGAATTTTAGTAAATTTTCTCAGCTTTTTCCACTGTATTGGCCATAATTCAGAAATGGCTACAACGCAGAAGCTGCGGTATATACCACCACATGGCCAGCAGACCTCGGCATAATTTAAGGTACCTAACTTAAAAATCGCTCTTTTTAAATTCTGGAGAAATTTTCTCAGATTTTCCACTGTATTGGCCATAATTCAGAAATGGCTACAACGCAGAAGCTGCGGTATATACCACCACATGGCCAGTAGACCTCGGCATATAAGGTACCTAACTTAAAAATCGCTCTTTTTAAAGTCTGGCAAAATGAAGCGGTGCTGGAATTTTGGTCAATTTTCTCAGATTTTCCACTGTATTGGCCATAATTCGGAAATGGCTACAATGCAGAAGCTGCGGTATATACCACCACATGGCCAGTAGACCTCGGCATAATTTAAGGTACCTAACTTAAAAATCGCTCTTTTTAAATTCTGGCAAAACGAAGCGGTGCTGGAATTTTAGTAAATTTTCTCAGCTTTTTCCACTGTATTGGCCATAATTCAGAAATGGCTACAACGCAGAAGCTGCGGTATATACCACCACATGGCCAGCAGACCTCGGCATAATTTAAGGTACCTAACTTAAAAATCGCTCTTTTTAAATTCTGGAGAAATTTTCTCAGATTTTCCACTGTATTGGCCATAATTCAGAAATGGCTACAACGCAGAAGCTGCGGTATATACCACCACATGGCCAGTAGACCTCGGCATATAAGGTACCTAACTTAAAAATCGCTCTTTTTAAAGTCTGGCAAAACGAAGCGGTGCTGGAATTTTGGTCGATTTTCTCAGCTTTTTCCACTGTATTGACCATAATTCGGAAATGGCTACAACGCAGAAGCTGCGGTATATACCACCACATGGCCAGTAGACCTCGGCATATAAGGTACCTAACTTAAAAATCGCTCTTTTTAAAGTCTGGCAAAACGAAGCGGTGCTGGAATTTTGGTCGATTTTCTCAGCTTTTTCCACTGTATTGACCATAATTCGGAAATGGCTACAACGCAGAAGCTGCGGTATATACCACCACATGGCCAGTAGAGCTCGGCATAATTTAAGGTACCTAACTTAAAGATCGCTCTTTTTAAAGTCTGGCAAAACGAGGCGGTACTGGAATTTTGGTCAATTTTCTCAGATTTTCCACTGTATTGGCCATAATTCGGAAATGGCTACAATGCAGAAGCTGCGGTATATACCACCACATGGCCAGCAGACCTCGGCATAATTTAAGGTACCTAACTTAAAAATCGCTCTTTTTAAATTCTGGCAAAACGAAGCGGTGCTGGAATTTTGGTCAATTTTCTCAGATTTTCCACTGTATTGGCCATAATTCAGAAATGGCTACAACGCAGAAGCTGCGGTATATACCACCACATGGCCAGTAGACCTCGGCATAATTTAAGGTACCTAACTTAAAAATCGCTCTTTTTAAATTCTGGCAAAACGAAGCGGTGCTGGAATTTTGGTCAATTTTCTCAGATTTTCCACTGTATTGACCATAATTCGGAAATGGCTACAACGCAGAAGCTGCGGTATATACCACCACATGGCCAGCAGACCTCGGCATAATTGAAGGTACCAAACTTAAAAATCGCTCTTTTTAAATTCTGGCAAAACGAAGCGGTGCTGGAATTTTGGTCAATTTTCTCAGATTTTCCACTGTATTGGCCATAATTCAGAAATGGCTACAACGCAGAAGCTGCGGTATATACCACCACATGGCCAGTAGACCTCGGCATAATTTAAGGTACCTAACTTAAAAATCGCTCTTTTTAAAGTCTGGCAAAACGAAGCGGTGCTGGAATTTTGGTCAATTTTCTCAGATTTTCCACTGTATTGGCCATAATTCGGAAATGGCTACAATGCAGAAGCTGCGGTATATACCACTACATGGCCAGTAGACCTCGGCATAATTTAAGGTACCTAACTTAAAAATCGCTCTTTTTAAATTCTGGCAAAACGAAGCGGTGCTGGAATTTTAGTAAATTTTCTCAGCTTTTTCCATTGTATTGGCCATAATTCAGAAATGGCTACAACGCAGAAGCTGCGGTATATACCACCACATGGCCAGCAGACCTCGGCATAATTTAAGGTACCTAACCTAAAAATCGCTCTTTTTAAATTCTGGCAAAACGAAGCGGTGCTGGAATTTTGGTCAATTTTCTCAGATTTTTCCACTGTATTGACCATAATTCGGAAATGGCTACAACGCAGAAGCTCCGGTATATACCACCACATGGCCAGTAGACCTCGGCATAATTTAAGGTACCTATCTTAAAAATCGCTCTTTTTAAATTCTGGCAAAACGAAGCGGTGCTGGAATTTTAGTCAATTTTCTCAGCTTTTTCCACTGTATTGGCCATAATTCGGAAATGGCTACAACGCAGAAGCTGCGGTATATACCACCACATGGCCAGCAGACCTCGGCATAATTTAAGGTACCTAACTGAAAAATCGCTCTTTTTAAATTCTGGAAAAACGAAGCGGTGCTGGAATTTTGGTCAATTTTCTCAGCTTTTTCCACTGTATTGGCCATAATTCGGAAATGGCTACAACGCAGAAACTGCGGTATATACTACCATATGGCCAGTAGACCTCGGCATAATTTAAGGTACCTAACTTAAAAATCGCTCTTTTTAAATTCTGGCAAAACGAAGCGGTGCTGGAATTTTAGTAAATTTTCTCAGCTTTTTCCACTGTATTGGCCATAATTCAGAAATGGCTACAACGCAGAAGCTGCGGTATATACCACCACATGGCCAGCAGACCTCGGCATAATTTAAGGTACCTAACTTAAAAATCGCTCTTTTTAAATTCTGGAGAAATTTTCTCAGATTTTCCACTGTATTGGCCATAATTCAGAAATGGCTACAACGCAGAAGCTGCGGTATATACCACCACATGGCCAGTAGACCTCGGCATATAAGGTACCTAACTTAAAAATCGCTCTTTTTAAAGTCTGGCAAAACGAAGCGGTGCTGGAATTTTGGTCAATTTTCTCAGATTTTCCACTGTATTGGCCATAATTCGGAAATGGCTACAATGCAGAAGCTGCGGTATATACCACCACATGGCCAGTAGACCTCGGCATAATTTAAGGTACCTAACTTAAAAATCGCTCTTTTTAAATTCTGGCAAAACGAAGCGGTGCTGGAATTTTAGTAAATTTTCTCAGCTTTTTCCACTGTATTGGCCATAATTCAGAAATGGCTACAACGCAGAAGCTGCGGTATATACCACCACATGGCCAGCAGACCTCGGCATAATTTAAGGTACCTAACTTAAAAATCGCTCTTTTTAAATTCTGGAGAAATTTTCTCAGATTTTCCACTGTATTGGCCATAATTCAGAAATGGCTACAACGCAGAAGCTGCGGTATATACCACCACATGGCCAGTAGACCTCGGCATATAAGGTACCTAACTTAAAAATCGCTCTTTTTAAAGTCTGGCAAAACGAAGCGGTGCTGGAATTTTGGTCGATTTTCTCAGCTTTTTCCACTGTATTGACCATAATTCGGAAATGGCTACAACGCAGAAGCTGCGGTATATACCACCACATGGCCAGTAGACCTCGGCATATAAGGTACCTAACTTAAAAATCGCAGTTTTTAAAGTCTGGCAAAACGAAGCGGTGCTGGAATTTTGGTCGATTTTCTCAGCTTTTTCCACTGTATTGACCATAATTCGGAAATGGCTACAACGCAGAAGCTGCGGTATATACCACCACATGGCCAGTAGACCTCGGCATAATTTAAGGTACCTAACTTAAAAATCGCTCTTTTTAAATTCTGGCAAAACGAAGCGGTGCTGGAATTTTGGTCAATTTTCTCAGATTTTCCACTGTATTGACCATAATTCGGAAATGGCTACAACGCAGAAGCTGCGGTATATACCACCACATGGCCAGCAGACCTCGGCATAATTTAAGGTACCTAACTTAAAAATCGCTCTTTTTAAATTCTGGAGAAATTTTCTCAGATTTTCCACTGTATTGGCCATAATTCAGAAATGGCTACAACGCAGAAGCTGCGGTATATACCACCACATGGCCAGTAGACCTCGGCATATAAGGTACCTAACTTAAAAATCGCTCTTTTTAAAGTCTGGCAAAACGAAGCGGTGCTGGAATTTTGGTCAATTTTCTCAGATTTTCCACTGTATTGGCCATAATTCGGAAATGGCTACAATGCAGAAGCTGCGGTATATACCACCACATGGCCAGTAGACCTCGGCATAATTTAAGGTACCTAACTTAAAAATCGCTCTTTTTAAATTCTGGCAAAACGAAGCGGTGCTGGAATTTTAGTAAATTTTCTCAGCTTTTTCCACTGTATTGGCCATAATTCAGAAATGGCTACAACGCAGAAGCTGCGGTATATACCACCACATGGCCAGCAGACCTCGGCATAATTTAAGGTACCTAACTTAAAAATCGCTCTTTTTAAATTCTGGAGAAATTTTCTCAGATTTTCCACTGTATTGGCCATAATTCAGAAATGGCTACAACGCAGAAGCTGCGGTATATACCACCACATGGCCAGTAGACCTCGGCATATAAGGTACCTAACTTAAAAATCGCTCTTTTTAAAGTCTGGCAAAACGAAGCGGTGCTGGAATTTTGGTCGATTTTCTCAGCTTTTTCCACTGTATTGACCATAATTCGGAAATGGCTACAACGCAGAAGCTGCGGTATATACCACCACATGGCCAGTAGACCTCGGCATATAAGGTACCTAACTTAAAAATCGCAGTTTTTAAAGTCTGGCAAAACGAAGCGGTGCTGGAATTTTGGTCGATTTTCTCAGCTTTTTCCACTGTATTGACCATAATTCGGAAATGGCTACAACGCAGAAGCTGCGGTATATACCACCACATGGCCAGTAGACCTCGGCATAATTTAAGGTACCTAACTTAAAAATCGCTCTTTTTAAATTCTGGCAAAACGAAGCGGTGCTGGAATTTTGGTCAATTTTCTCAGATTTTCCACTGTATTGACCATAATTCGGAAATGGCTACAACGCAGAAGCTGCGGTATATACCACCACATGGCCAGCAGACCTCGGCATAATTGAAGGTACCAAACTTAAAAATCGCTCTTTTTAAATTCTGGCAAAACGAAGCGGTGCTGGAACTTTGGTCGATTTTCTCAGCTTTTTCCACTGTATTGACCATAATACGGAAATGGCTACAACGCAGAAGCTGCGGTATATACCACCACATGGCCAGCAGACCTCGGCATAATTTAAGGTACCTAACTTAAAAATCGCAGTTTTTAAATTCTGGGAAAACGAATCGGAGCTGGAATTTTTATCAGTTTTCTCAGCTTTTTCCACTGTATTGGCCATAATTCGGAAATGGCTACAACGCAGAAGCTGCGGTATATACCACCACATGGCCAGCAGACCTCGGTATAATTAAAGGTACCTAACTTAAAAATCGCTCTTTTTAAATTCTGGCAAAACGAAGCGGTGCTGGAATTTTGGTCAATTTTCTCAGATTTTTCCACTGTATTGGCAATAATTCGAAAATGGCTACAACGCAGAAGTTGCGGTATATACCACCACATAGCCAGCAGACCTCGCCATGATTCCAGGTACCAAACTTAAAAATCGCTCTTTTTAAATTCTGGCAAAACGAAGCGGTGCTGGAATTTTGGTCAATTTTCTCAGATTTTTCCACTGTATTGGCAATAATTCGAAAATGGCTACAACGCAGAAGTTGCGGTATATACCACCACATGGCCAGCAGACCTCGGCATAATTTAAGGTACCTAACTTAAAAATCGCTCTTTTTAAATTCTGGCAAAACGAAGCGGTGCTGGAATTTTGGTCAATTTTCTCAGATTTTCCACTGTATTGGCCATAATTCAGAAATGGCTACAACGCAGAAGCTGCGGTATATACCACCACATGGCCAGTAGACCTCGGCATAATTTAAGGTACCTAACTTAAAAATCGCTCTTTTTAAATTCTGGCAAAACGAAGCGGTGCTGGAATTTTGGTCAATTTTCTCAGATTTTCCACTGTATTGACCATAATTCGGAAATGGCTACAACGCAGAAGCTGCGGTATATACCACCACATGGCCAGCAGACCTCGGCATAATTGAAGGTACCAAACTTAAAAATCGCTCTTTTTAAATTCTGGCAAAACGAAGCGGTGCTGGAACTTTGGTCGATTTTCTCAGCTTTTTCCACTGTATTGACCATAATACGGAAATGGCTACAACGCAGAAGCTGCGGTATATACCACCACATGGCCAGCAGACCTCGGCATAATTTAAGGTACCTAACTTAAAAATCGCAGTTTTTAAATTCTGGGAAAACGAATCGGAGCTGGAATTTTTATCAGTTTTCTCAGCTTTTTCCACTGTATTGGCCATAATTCGGAAATGGCTACAACGCAGAAGCTGCGGTATATACCACCACATGGCCAGCAGACCTCGGTATAATTAAAGGTACCTAACTTAAAAATCGCTCTTTTTAAATTCTGGCAAAACGAAGCGGTGCTGGAATTTTGGTCAATTTTCTCAGATTTTTCCACTGTATTGGCAATAATTCGAAAATGGCTACAACGCAGAAGTTGCGGTATATACCACCACATAGCCAGCAGACCTCGCCATGATTCCAGGTACCAAACTTAAAAATCGCTCTTTTTAAATTCTGGCAAAACGAAGCGGTGCTGGAATTTTGGTCAATTTTCTTAGATTTTTCCACTGTATTGGCAATAATGCGGAAATGGCTACAACGCAGAAGCTGCGGTGTATACCACCACATAGCCAGCAGACCTCGCCATGATTCCAGGTACCAAACTTAAAAATCGCTCTTTTTAAATTCTGGCAAAACGAAGCGGTGCTGGAATTTTGGTCAATTTTCTCAGATTTTTCCACTGTATTGGCAATAATTCGGAAATGGCTACAACGCAGAAGTTGCGGTGTATACCACCACATGGCCAGCAGACCTTGGTATAATTTAAGGTACCTAACTTAAAAATCGCTCTTTTTAAATTCTGGCAAAACGAAGCGGTGCTGGAATTTTGGTCAATTTTCTCAGATTTTTCCACTGTATTGGCCATAATTCGGAAATGGCTACAACGCAGAAGCTGCGGTATATACCACCACATGGCCAGCAAACCTCGGTATAATTTAAGGTACCTAACTTAAAAATCGCTCTTTTTAAATTCTGGCAAAACGAAGCGGTGCTGGAATTTTGGTCAATTTTCTCAGATTTTTCCACTTTATTGGCAATAATTCGGAAATGGCTACAACGCAGAAGCTGCGGTGTATACCACCACATGGCCAGCAGACCTTGGTATAATTTAAGGTACCTAACTTAAAAATCGCTCTTTTTAAATTCTGGCAAAACGAAGCGGTGCTGGAATTTTGGTCAATTTTCTCAGATTTTTCCACTGTATTGGCAATAATTCGGAAATGGCTACAACGCAGAAGCTGCGGTATATACCACCACATAGCCAGTAAAACTCGCCATGATTCCAGGTACCAAACTTAAAAATCGCTCTTTTTTAATTCTGGCAAAACGAAGCGGAGCTGAAATTTTGGTAAATTTTCTCAGCTCTATCTACTGTATCGGAAAATTTTAATTATTTTGTACTGGTGTTCAATTGTTTAAAATTTGGCAAAAGGGCTCAAGAACCAATTCATAACATGTTATTTTTAAAAAAAAAAAAAGAAGAAAACAAGGCCAATGACTCATACGCGAAGCTAACATCTGGCTATGACGTCATGGGAATTTTTACTTACATATTATCTATTCCTTGTTGTGCATAAGATTTGAATCGAAACTAATGACATTTATGTTTACATATTATTGTAGCAGCGTATATGAAATTTAACATGTACAAAAGAATTAACATTGCACCTCCTGTTAAAATCTGATTGTAACAAAAACAATAACAAAGAATATGAAGAATATGCGTGTTTTTGTTGTTTTCCTGATAGTTGACGAAAATAAGCCATTACAGAGTTTCAAATTTAACATTTTTAATCGTGTTTACTTTGCACCTCGTTGTGATTCTACATTTTGTAACAGAAATGAAATAAAAGCATTTGTCAAATACCATAGTAAGAAGATTTGTTGTTATGAATGTAAAAAATGTACAAGGAGGATAATTTATTTATAAGTTTATGAAATACATATACACTGGCGGTCATAAAAACCGCACCAATAAAATAACGAAAAATAACGCCATATGACTTTGTGGGAATTTTACTATTTTCGCTACACAGTTATCCTTGTATTACTCTATATCTGAGCGACGCACGTACCGAAGATTAAATGCACACAAAAAATTGAGTTTAATTTGCCAGATCATATAATTTTTTCTCGATTCTAGCAGAATTAGTAATGTGTAGTTACATTCATGCAAATGAAAAAGAATATAAAACAGAAAGCTCTCAAACTCTCACGCATTCTGTTCTATTTTGTGTTTGTGCAAAAACAAATGCGAGATATGCCGCAGGTAACTTTTATGTGGCAAACAATGAGATCTACAATCCTTTCATACATTATTTTAATGCATCTCTTATAGTTATGCCACTTCAAGCATTTATTTTGTATGGGAGGTGCCACACCCACTTGTTTTATTGAAATAAAATATAGCCTATGTTCAAACGGCGAACCCCACCATCACCATACTGCAAAAATTTTTAAATTCGGCCGGTAGTTCATGAGATTACCCCAATAATACATCCAAACTTTACCAAATTATTAATAGTATAGATAGATCAGTGGTTCTCAACTGTTTTCATCCTACGCCCCCTTTCCGAATTCATGGTAAGCCCACGCCTCCCCTACTTTGATTTTCCCACAACATTTTTTATGCTGGCTTATTATTTTTTTTAATTAAATCATACCTACCTGGAAAAATATTAAGTTTTTGCCTAGTTTGGAATTCGCCCTGGTTAATGCGTTGAAGATAAGCTAGGCTAGTAAACTTATCTAGTATTTAAATTGATCTTTGTGAGAAAAACTACAATGGTGAAATTTTAGTGAGGTTTTAGTTGGAAAATCACCAGCTAACCAAATAATTATTATAATAAATCGAGCACATCATACATTATCTAACTGAAACCAGCCAAGAAACCCACCAAAGGCTAAAAAAAGATTGAAGAAAAGGAAAGAGATAAGAATGACGTTTTTTTTTAGAATAAAAACACTTTTAAATACGAATATTTTTCTTCATAAAATAATTTTGGGTGCGTAATTGTATTTTTAAATAAATTTTTATAATCAAAACATGAAATTACGTGTTAATGCCTAGCCAGTGCCAGGCACGCATGCCTCGTTAAGGATTTGACATGTTGGCTTCATGAAGCACGTCATAAACTAGCAACGAGGCTTTCTAATTTTCTCTCGACAGGCCTCCCAGACAGATCCTTTCATGAGAGTATAAATGCGTATTTTAAGTACATTCGTTTAATGTTAAAAACTTCACCATTTAATTTTTTATAAATAGTAGTATTAATATTTTGTCACAAAAATTTACAAAGAGTTAAAAAAAATGGGATTTTGGTTCTAAAAAGTATTTGAAGTTTAGGTTTTTGAAAATGATATTTCAATGTGCATAATGTAGCTTTTTACACATAATATGAAAGGAGAAATTATTTGATTAAATACTATAGCATTACAGAGTACGCAAATATTTCTTTTTTGACAATCGTTCGCGCTTCCCTTCAAATCTGGAGGCGCCCCACCACTTGAGAATCACTGGTATAGATAGATATAGAAGATGATTATATTTAGGTAAAATGTTGAAATATTTGAGTTGAATATATTTAGTTAAAATGTTGGAAGTTTTCATATTTTAGACTGGCGGTCACAACAACCGCATCACTTGCAATACTGCTGCAATCCCAAATTTCCCTTCCTTTGTAAAGGAGATTCCCTTGTTTATGTTTTAAGAATGTATTTAAGCGGGATGTTCCTTTTTTTATTGCGCTTGTTTGGCGAAACAACTGCAAAGTATAAACAATTGTCGCGCCACCAAAACGTCGAAATTTTCTTTCTTAGGTATCCAAGAGTGTCATAAAGTTAAATACTTAAAGAAATCTGATTCTTGCATTCGACTGCTGTTGGGCTGATCTAGAAAAAAGGCAATTTGTACCCACTTGAGAGGACAAAAAGATCAAAAAGACTATGGAAGACAAATTCGAGAGAAAATGGCATAACCTGAAAGAGAACCATAAATTATCGATTCAAAAGTGTAGTCACAATAAGGACTGAGCGAAAGAGCTATTACAACGTGAATATAAATGTCAAAACCTTACGCAGAAAGAAACAAAAGTTCGGTCTGTATGGGAGACGATCAGCCAAAAAGTCGTTGTTGACGAAATGGATGGAAACAAATCGCCTGACATGGACTCAAAACCGCAGCAATTGAACTCTGGCAGACTCGGAAAAAGTAATATGATCGGGCAAATTAAACTAAATTTTTTATGCCCATCAGATATAAAGCAATACAAGGATAACCGTGAAGCGAAAATAGTCAAATTTCCACAAAGTCATATGGCTTGAATGGATTTTTCCTACTATACCTTATTTGTTTGGAGATTCAAAATGCTTTCGATGATGTTACAATTTACTGCCGGGAATGATCAGGTAGCTCGCGCGGTTCGAGATAGAGCACCTCTGTCATATAATGAAACGGAAAGTTGCTCAAAACATGCCAAAGAATAAAAAAACCCTTGTTGGAGTTCTGAAAACAGTTTGCTATTTAAAAAAATAACGAATAATATCTTCTATGCCATTCAAGATAACAGCCATAACAAAGGCTAAGAGAGGAGCACCATCCAACAAAACACTTTTGCTTGTGACTCTAACATGAAACAAATCAATCCTAGTATGTATCTTCAAAAAATAACAAATATTTTTATTTTTACATACTTTTAATTAATATCTATCCTTAAAAATGTAAAATTTCTTCCATATTTTTGTTTTAATTAAAAATTAAAAAAATTTGTGTGTGTGTATGATGTTTCTTTCGGAAATTTGTTCATTTTGTTCCCGAAAATAAAAAAAATTACATTCACTAAAACAAAATCAGGTTTAGGTCCTATTTCAAACGATTTTCTAGAAATTAGTGGGTGGTGCGGTTTTTATGACCGCCAGTGTATATGTATTTCATAAATACAGTGGAAAATTGACCAAAATTCCAGCACCGCTTCGTTTTGCCAGAACTTAAAAAGAGCGCTTTTTAAGTTTGGTACCTGGAATTATGCCGAGGTCTACTGGCCATGTGGTGGTATATACCGCAGCTTCTGCGTTGTAGCCATTTCCGAATTATGGCCAATACAGTGGAAAATCTGAGAAAATTGACCAAAATTCCAGCACGGCTTCGTTTTGCCAGAATTTAAAAAGAGCGATTTTTAAGTTTGGTACCTTAAATTATGCCGAGGTCTGCTGGCCATGTGGTGGTATATACCGCAGCTTCTGCATTGTAGCCATTTCCGAATTATGGCCAATACAGTGGAAAATCTGAGAAAATTGACCAAAATTCCAGTACCGCCTCGTTTTGCCAGACTTTAAAAAGAGCGATTTTTAAGTTAGGTACCTTAAATTATGCCGAGGTCTACTGGCCATGTGGTGGTATATACCGCAGCTTCTGCGTTGTAGCCATTTCCGAATTATGGTCAATACAGTGGAAAAAGCTGAGAAAATTTACCAAAATTCCAGCACCGCTTCGTTTTGCCAGAATTTAAAAAGAGCGATTTTTAAGTTAGGTACCTTAAATTATGCCGAGGTCTGCTGGCCATGTGGTGGTATATACCGCAGCTTCTGCGTTGTAGCCATTTCCGAATTATGGCCAATACAGTGGAAAAAGCTGAGAAAATTTACCAAAATTCCAGCACTGCTTCGTTTTGCCAGAATTAAAAAAAAAAACGATTTTTAAGTTTGGTACCTGGAATCATGGCGTGGTCTACTCGCTATGTGGTAGTATATACCGCAGCTTCTGCGTTGTAGCCATTTCCGAATTATGGCCAATAAAGTGGAAAAAGCTGAGAAAATTGACCAAAATTCCAGCACCGCTTCGTTTTGCCAGAATTTAAAAAGAGCGATTTTTAAGTTTGGTACCTTAAATTATGCCGAGGTCTGCTGGCCATGTGGTGGTATACACCGCAGCTTCTGCGTTGTAGCCATTTCCGAATTATGGTCAATACAGTGGAAAAAGCTTAGAAAATCGACCAAAATTCCAGCACCGCTTCGTTTTGCCAGAATTTAAAAAGAGCGATTTTTAAGTTTGGTACCTTAAATTATGCCGAGGTCTGCTGGCCATGTGGTGGTATATACCGCAGCTTCTGCGTTGTAGCCATTTCCGAATTATGGTCAATACAGTGGAAAAAGCTGAGAAAATTTACCAAAATTCCAGCACCGCTTCGTTTTGCCAGAATTTAAAAAGAGCGATTTTTAAGTTTGGTACCTTAAATTATGCCGAGGTCTGCTGGCCATGTGGTGGTATATACCGCAGTTTCTGCGTTGTAGCCATTTCCGAATTATGGCCAATAAAGTGGAAAAAGCTGAGAAAATTTACCAAAATTCCAGCACAGCTTCCTTTTGCCAGAATTTAAAAAGAGCGGTTTTTAAGTTTAGTACCTGGAATTATGCCGAGGTCTACTAGCCATATGGTGGTATATACCGCAGCTTCTGCGTTGTAGCCATTTCCGAATTATGGCCAATACAGTGGAAAAAGCTGAGAAAATTTACCAAAATTCCAGCACCGCTTCGTTTTGCCAGAATTTAAAAAGAGCGATTTTTAAGTTAGGTACCTTAAATTATGCCGAGGTCTGCTGGCCATGTGGTGGTATATACCGCAGCTTCTGCGTTGTAGCCATTTCCGAATTATGGCCAATACAGTGGAAAAAGCTGAGAAAATTGACCAAAATTCCAGCACCGCTTCGTTTTGCCAGAATTTAAAAAGAGCGATTTTTAAGTTTGGTACCTTAAATTATGTCGAGGTCTACTGGCCATATGGTAGTATATACCGCAGTTTCTGCGTTGTAGCCATTTCCGAATTATGGCCAATACAGTGGAAAAAGCTGAGAAAATTTACCAAAATTCCAGCACCGCTTCCTTTTGCCAGAATTTAAAAAGAGCGATTTTTAAGTTTGGTACCTTAAATTATGCCGAGGTCTACTGGCCATATGGTAGTATATACCGCAGTTTCTGCGTTGTAGCCATTTCCGAATTATGGCCAATACAGTGGAAAAAGCTGAGAAAATTTACCAAAATTCCAGCACCGCTTCCTTTTGCCAGAATTTAAAAAGAGCGATTTTTAAGTTAGGTACCTTAAATTATGCCGAGGTCTGCTGGCCATGTGGTGGTATATACCGCAGCTTCTGCGTTGTAGCCATTTCCGAATTATGGCCAATACAGTGGAAAAAGCTGAGAAAATTGACCAAAATTCCAGCACCGCTTCGTTTTGCCAGAATTTAAAAAGAGCGATTTTTAAGTTAGGTACCTTAAATTATACCGAGGTCTGCTGGCCATGTGGTGGTATATACCGCAGCTTCTGCGTTGTAGCCATTTCCGAATTATGGCCAATACAGTGGAAAATCTGAGAAAATTGACCAAAATTCCAGCACCGCTTCGTTTTGCCAGAATTTAAAAAGAGCGATTTTTAAGTTTGGTACCTTAAATTATGCCGAGGTCTACTGGCCATATGGTAGTATATACCGCAGTTTCTGCGTTGTAGCCATTTCCGAATTATGGCCAATACCGTGAAGCGAAAATAGTCAAATTTCCACAAAGTCATATGGCTTGAATGGATTTTTCCTACTATACCTTATTTGTTTGGAGATTCAAAATGCTTTCGATGATGTTACAATTTACTGCCGGGAATGATCAGGTAGCTCGCGCGGTTCGAGATAGAGCACCTCTGTCATATAATGAAACGGAAAGTTGCTCAAAACATGCCAAAGAATAAAAAAAACCCTTGTTGGAGTTCTGAAAACAGTTTGCTATTAAAAAAATAACGAATAATATCTTCTATGCCATTCAAGATAACAGCCATAACAAAGGCTAAGAGAGGAGCACCATCCAACTAAACACTTTTGCTTGTGACTCTAACATGAAACAAATCAATCCTAGTATGTATCTTCAAAAAATAACAAATATTTTTATTTTTACATACTTTTAATTAATATCTATCCTCAAAAATGTAAAATTTCTTCCATATTTTTGTTTTAATTAAAAATTAAAAAAATTTGTGTGTGTGTATGATGTTTCTTTCGGAAATTTGTTCATTTTG
Organism: Toxonevra muliebris; assembly: GCA_963691655.1. Classification (NCBI taxonomy): domain Eukaryota; kingdom Metazoa; phylum Arthropoda; class Insecta; order Diptera; family Pallopteridae; genus Toxonevra; species Toxonevra muliebris. Next base: position 60,451 of record OY829331.1, on the reverse strand, counting down.
TTCCCGAAAATAAAAAAAATTACATTCACTAAAACAAAATCAGGTTTAGGTCCTATTTCAAACGATTTTCTAGAAATTAGTGGGTGGTGCGGTTTTTATGACCGCCAGTGTATATGTATTTCATAAATACAGTGGAAAATTGACCAAAATTCCAGCACTGCTTCGTTTTGCCAGAAATTAAAAAGAGCGCTTTTTAAGTTTGGTACCTGGAATTATGCCGAGGTCTACTGGCCATGTGGTGGTATATACCGCAGCTTCTGCGTTGTAGCCATTTCCGAATTATGGCCAATACAGTGGAAAAAGCTGAGAAAATTTACCAAAATTCCAGCACCGCTTCCTTTTGCCAGAATTTAAAAAGAGCGGTTTTTAAGTTTAGTACCTGGAATTATGCCGAGGTCTACTGGCCATATGGTGGTATATACCGCAGCTTCTGCGTTGTAGCCATTTCCGAATTATGGCCAATACAGTGGAAAAAGCTGAGAAAATTGACCAAAATTCCAGCACCGCTTCGTTTTGCCAGAATTTAAAAAGAGCGATTTTTAAGTTTGGTACCTTAAATTATGCCGAGGTCTGCTGGCCATGTGGTGGTATATACCGCAGCTTCTGCGTTGTAGCCATTTCCGAATTATGGCCAATACAGTGGAAAAAGCTGAGAAAATTTACCAAAATTCCAGCACCGCTTCGTTTTGCCAGAATTTAAAAAGAGCGATTTTTAAGTTAGGTACCTTAAATTATGCCGAGGTCTGCTGGCCATGTGGTGGTATATACCGCAGCTTCTGCGTTGTAGCCATTTCCGAATTATGGCCAATACAGTGGAAAAAGCTGAGAAAATTGACCAAAATTCCAGCACCGCTTCGTTTTGCCAGAATTTAAAAAGAGCGATTTTTAAGTTAGGTACCTTAAATTATGCCGAGGTCTGCTGGCCATGTGGTGGTATATACCGCAGCTTCTGCGTTGTAGCCATTTCCGAATTATGGCCAATACAGTGGAAAAAGCTGAGAAAATTTACCAAAATTCCAGCACTGCTTCGTTTTGCCAAAATTCCAGCACCGCTTCGTTTTGCCAGAATTTAAAAAGAGCGATTTTTAAGTTTGGTACCTGGAATCATGGCGAGGTCTACTGGCCATGTGGTGGTATATACCGCAGCTTCTGCGTTGTAGCCATTTCCGAATTATGGCCAATACAGTGGAAAAAGCTGAGAAAATTGACCAAAATTCCAGCACCGCTTCGTTTTGCCAGAATTTAAAAGGAGCGATTTTTAAGTTTGGTACCTTAAATTATGCCGAGGTCTACTGGCCATATGGTGGTATATACCGCAGCTTCTGCGTTGTAGCCATTTCCGAATTATGGCCAATACAGTGGAAAAAGCTGAGAAAATTTACCAAAATTCCAGCACCGCTTCGTTTTGCCAGAATTTAAAAAGAGCGGTTTTTAAGTTTAGTACCTGGAATTATGCCGAGGTCTACTAGCCATATGGTGGTATATACCGCAGCTTCTGCGTTGTAGCCATTTCCGAATTATGGCCAATACAGTGGAAAAAGCTGAGAAAATTGACCAAAATTCCAGCACCGCTTCGTTTTGCCAGAATTTAAAAAGAGCGATTTTTAAGTTAGGTACCTTAAATTATACCGAGGTCTGCTGGCCATGTGGTGGTATATACCGCAGCTTCTGCGTTGTAGCCATTTCCGAATTATGGCCAATACAGTGGAAAAAGCTGAGAAAATTGACCAAAATTCCAGCACCGCTTCGTTTTGCCAGAATTTAAAAAGAGCGATTTTTAAGTTAGGTACCTTAAATTATGCCGAGGTCTGCTGGCCATGTGGTGGTATATACCGCAGCTTCTGCGTTGTAGCCATTTCCGAATTATGACCAATACAGTGGAAAAAGCTGAGAAAATTGACCAAAATTCCAGCACCGCTTCGTTTTGCCAGAATTTAAAAAGAGCGATTTTTAAGTTTGGTACCTGGAATCATGTCGAGGTCTACTGGCCATGTGGTGGTATATACCGCAGCTTCTGCGTTGTAGCCGTTTCCGAATTATGGCCAATACAGTGGAAAAAGCTGAGAAAATTGACCAAAATTCCAGCACCGCTTCGTTTTGCCAGAATTTAAAAAGAGCGATTTTTAAGTTTGGTACCTGGAATCATGTCGAGGTCTACTGGCCATGTGGTGGTATATACCGCAGCTTCTGCTTTGTAGCCATTTCCGAATTATGGCCAATACAGTGGAAAAAGCTGAGAAAATTGGCCAAAATTCCAGCACCGCTTCGTTTTGCCAGAATTTAAAAAGAGCGATTTTTAAGTTAGGTACCTTAAATTATGCCGAGGTCTGCTGGCCATGTGGTGGTATATACCGCAGCTTCTGCGTTGTAGCCATTTCCGAATTATGGCCAATACAGTGGAAAAAGCTGAGAAAATTTACCAAAATTCCAGCACCGCTTCGTTTTGCCAGAATTTAAAAAGAGCGATTTTTAAGTTTGGTACCTGGAATTATGCCGAAGTCTGCTGGCCATGTTGTGGCATATACCGTAGCCTCTGCGTTGTATTCATTTTCGAATTGTGGCCAATACAGAGGGATAAAATTCCAGCACTGAATTTGGAAATTTTTTTTTAACTCTGCAATATATGTGTTATATAAATATTCGAAAATAAAAAAACCTAGTTTTCAGTTTGTGGTTCAGTATTTTTTTTTTTATTGTGATTCCGCCCAATAGGCTTAGTCCGCATAAATAAATTTAAATAAGTTTTTTGTTTTCGTGTAGCTTTGGCTGCGCCACTTCGCTTTTCTTCATTCACTAGAACGATTAGTGTTGATTCCATACCCACATAGTATCAATAGTTCTAATAGTACCAATGCTACCGCAAATATTAAATTAAGAATTTTGCAAGTTTCTTGTTTAACGCAAAGAATAAATTTTTTTGCATTATATTTCCAAAATTCTTGAAATAAAGTTTAGCAGCAGAAAAGTTATAAGGAAATATAGTTCGATTTCCCCCAACTTCAAAAATATGGTATTCGTGCGTAATGGAAGTCGCCATTAACAAAAAATAAAATTTTAAAAATATTTCAGAACACAAAGCTGGGATTCGAACTCGAGTCACACCAAAATGTTCTTGTTTTCATAACTTTATCGACACACCAAACGACTTCGCCGCCAACGACTACTTAAAACCTGTGGAATTTGCCATATTGGTTATACTTAAAAATATCACCCAAAGCTTTATTTGTACAAAAGCTTTTGGATATACCTAAACAAAACTAAATGCCTTACAAAACCAATGCACATTTTTCACTATTCTTTAGTCTTTCAGTATAATTTTATAAAATGGATCAGTATATTTTTGAAAAATATATGAAATATAGCGAAACCAGATTTTCGATTTTTTTTCTAAGATATCATTTTATCCATTAAAAATAATTTTTACTATTTTTCGCCGTGAAAGCTTTATTTTCGCAATTCGCCTTGTTATGTTAATTACAGCAATGTTATAACATAACAGAGACACTGTATTATGCTATGTTAAGTACGAATTCGCTCAGTTCTGAAATCGGTGCTAACTTCACATCAGTCTGTCCTTGGCCCACTTCTGTTTACTTTATACTTAAATGACTTTATTGAATGTATTGACCTTGACTCATGCTCACCATTTCTTTTTGCTGATGATATTCAATTGCTATTCTCTAGTGGAGCACAATTCATTGACGTATTGGAATCTGTTGTGAATTGTAATCTTTATAGTATTGCTCAATGGATGCCAGCAAACTCTCTTTGCATTAATTCAACTAAAACTAAAGCAATAAAATTTAATGCATGTAACTCTAATATTAATATCGTATTAAATGGCCAGCAAATTGAGATTGTTGACTGACAAACTGACTTGTTTGGGCATTATAATTGATAACAGATTAACCTTTGATTTTCACATTAATGAACTGTCCCGTAAAATTAGCGTAACTCTAAGGAGACTTTATAGCACCAATCTATATTTGCCATTACACGTTAAGTATAAAATTGGTTATAGTCTTTTAATGTCTAATATAATCTATGGATTGGAGGTTTACACAGGGACTGTATCATATAATGTAAAAAGGATTGAGATGCTCTGCAATAGAATCGTTCGTTATGTCTATGGCATTCGTTTAAGGGAACATATATCCTCGTATGTTCAAAAGTTCTTGAAGTGTAGCTTCCAGTATTTTGTGAGAACTCGGTTGTTGATGAATATCTTCAAAATTATAAAAGCGCAAACACCACCTTGTATTTACCAAAAATTTAAGTTCTCACGGTCTACAAGAAATCTACAACTACAATTGCCGCGAATCTCATCTTCCATTTTTGAACGTTCATTTCAAGTTCGAGCTGCACGCTGTTGGAATGCGTTGCCGAATAACTTACGCTGTTTTTCGGGAAATCATAACACGTTCAGGATAAAGCTGCTGAATATAAATAATACTACTTGATTTATTCACATGTGGCTGCTTATCTGGCTCTATACTTTTAAATCGAATTTCTAATTTAATGTTATAACCAAGGTTACTGTTTTGTCATTGTAGGGTTCATTATTTTTATTTACATTAATTCTTTTATGGTTTTGTGATGGGGGAGCGTGAGAGCGGTATGTATATTTATGTTTAGGTACTTATTATTTTTTTAAACTGAAATGTTACATTTATTTCTATTCACTCAACATACTGCTGGTAACATATATTTTTTTTGGCCATGAACGCTTTTTTATATTACATTAAATAAAATAAATAAAAAAATAAAATGTGGACACACAATTTTTTTTTTTTTTGTGTGAAGTTTATTTGTCAAGTTATGGGTTTTTAAAGAATTGACGTAATTGAAATATGAAAAATAGCCTAACCGAATATATTTGCTTAAAGTATGTCAAAGAGAAGAGTAAGTCAATTGCAGCTAGGAAATATAAAAGGTTGCGACAAAACAAATAAAAAAATCAAACTAAAAAAAGCAAACAAAATCGAAAAATAAAATGGTTGCACCAAACACGTGCAAAAAACTTTTACCTCTTATGCTCAGTTAAAACTTAGTGACGACAGCGGTAATGAATCGACTGAACAAATGTCAAAAAATCTCGTCATGTTAGAAAAAGCATTTCGAGAACAACGAGAATTCGTGAAAAAACTCACGGATTCATCAAATTTCGCGAGTAAAGGGTTTGACAAGCTGTAAACTCAAATTACACGTATGGAAGCTGAAAGCAAAAGAATGCACAAGAAAAACAAGTTGACAGCCAACGAGGTTAGAATGATCAAGCGAATGCAAGAAATGGAGATGGTGGCTGCTAGAGCTAAACAACAGGGGAATGGAACTCATTTGATCATTGCCAATTTGCCTAAATTAAGTGCAAACCTCAAAGATGTAAAGAGTTAACATTAGAAATCAAGTCGATATTCAAATTGCCCAGTCGGATATCATTGAAGTATATCAAACAGAAAACAAGAAATTCAAAACACACCGCATTATCGTCAAAATGAAATCGAACGACTTCACGACCAAGTGCATGGGATTTTAAAAAGCAGGAAAGCAAATAGATTACAAGAAAATTAGCCGAATCATTAACTTAAACAAAAATGTGAACTTTTATCCGCTATTGGACAGAGAGCTTGTCGAACTGCTGAAAGTTGCGAAAGAATGTCTAGCTTGCATTTATAGATATGTAAAATCAAATACATCAAAGTTCTGTAATACCCTAACCAGAAATTCTGTGTGATAGTCGGCAAAACGACCACCACAACACCTACAACACCAATAACGAATTCACCACCCATAATCATGAAACCAGCAGCAATCAACAACCTAATGAGAACCGTGAGAAAGATTAACACGAAGAAGGGCCTAACCCCTATCGTAGTATTTATGCTTTATGTTAACTATTTTTTACTACTTGTTTATATTATGTTATGTCATGTTAATATTTTGCGTTGCTAGGGCTTGTTTTTTAACTTTTAATTTCAATGATATTGCCACATAAAACAGGTGGTAGTTCCAAAGAGTGCTCTTTCAACTTAATTAGAATTTTAACTAAACAAAAAAAAGGTTTAAAAATCTGTCATTTGAATGCTCAAACCCTAACGAAAAAAATTGACGAGTTTAGGTTTATTTTTCAAGATTCAAAAGTGGATGTAATATGTGTATCGGAAACATGGTTTTTGCCCTGTATGAAAGATGATGTATTGAAAGTAGATGGTTTTAAAATGTTTCGGGCTGATAGAGAGAGTCATGCAGGAGGTGTAGCTATATTTGTTAGAGATGGTTGGTGACTACAACAGTAACATTTTGACTGAAAATAACTTGTTAAATAGTATGCAGGCTATAGGGCTTTATCCCACAAATCGTGTTGTCCCAACTCATTACACAAATACTAAGAACACTCTTTTAGATATATTTTTTGTGGATGACAACTCAAAAACCTTGCTATATGACCAACTTTCTTTGCCCGTTTTTTCAAAACATGATTTAATATTTTTAATTTATGACTTTCAGATTACATTAACAGACAACATATTTTATTACAGAGATTTTAGAAACATTGACTATGCTATGCTTTATAATGAGATTCAGGTTATAAATTGGAACTATATACGAATTATGACTACCGTAAATGAACAAATACTTTTTTTAGACAGCACCTTAAAATACTTATTTGACAAATATGTACCAGAAAAGAAGGGTATAGTAAGACGGAACAAACAGCCTTGGTTTTCTATCAAAATACAAAATTTAATATCCGAACGAGATGAAGCTTTTAGTCGCTGGAAGAGGTACAAAACTTCAAGCTTGCATGAAAAGTATAGGCAACTCAGAAAATTGGTTACAAAAGAAATTAAAACCTCTAAAAAAAATTTTTATGACACAAGGTTTACAGAAGCTGTAGGTAGTAAGCAAACATGGAAACAAATACGTAATATTGGTATCGGTTGTAACAAGACCCCTGCTAACCTGAATCTTGACGTAAATGATATGAACAAAAAGTTTCTCAATCTACCGACGTCGCAAGGAAATATTAGTCACGATTTAAAAAGTTTACCAATGACGGAATCTGAATTTAGCTTTTCATGTGTTACCCAATTTGACGTTCTCGAATCCTTCTTGACTATAAAATCTAATGCTATAGGTCTTGATAAAATACACCCGGTGTTCTTAAAATCATTACTTCCTCAACTATTACCACATATAACACACATTCTTAACACTGTTTTAATGACATCTGTTTTTCCACAAACTTGGAAACGTTCTAAAATTATCCCCATTCCAAAATCTTCAAATGAATACCGTCCGATTGCTATCCTGCCATTTTTGTCTAAATTTCTTGAATCCATAATGCATAAGCAAATGAACAAATATCTTTTAGATAATTTTTTAATCACAGATAGGCAATCAGGCTTTCGCTCAAAAAGAAGTTGCGTTACCGTACTCATCAATGTATGTGAAGATATCCGTATAGAGATTGATAATAAAATGGTAACTTTTCTTGCCCTTCTCGACCACTCTAAGGCTTTTGATACCGTGGATCACACAATTTTATGTTCAAAACTTTCACATTTATTCAACTTTTCCTCTACAGCTACCAAATTAATCAAGTCCTATCTCACAGATAGATTCCAAGCAGTATGCATTGAAAACAAACTTTCTAGTCTTCTTCCCGTTACTAAGGGAGTGCCACAGGGTTCCATTCTGGGTCCTTTGTTATTTGTTATATGCAGATGATGTGCAATTATACACATCCTGCAAACTGGAGGAAATTAATACTTGCGTTAACCATCTAAACGAAGACTTGAAGCGTATACAGGATTGGGCGTCATTAAATGGTCTGTGCCTTAACCCAAATAAAACTAAATGTCTAGTAATTGCTAGGAAACCGATAAACACCATTAACATCCCAAAAGTTAAATTGAATAGCACTGAAATTGACTATGTAGATTCAGCAAAAAACCTTGGAATCATATTTAATAAAACCCTTACATGGAATACTCACATTTGTAGTACAATAGGAAAAGTATATGGAATGCTTCGTTCTCTTTGGATAACACAATATTTCACTCCAAAGAAAATACGAATTTTACTTGTGAAAACTTATCTGGTCCCAACTTTGTTGTACGGTTGCGAAATATATGCTAATAGTGACGCTGTGAGCAATAGAAAATTGAATGTCCTTTACAATAACATTGCCAGGTACATCTATGGATTAAAACGAACAGATCACGTCTCGCGCTATGCTAAACAGATTTTCTCTATTAGCCTTAACAATTTTCTAAAGTACAAAAATCTAATTTTTTTGCATAAGATTATTTTCACTAAGGAGCCTAATTATTTATATGAAAGACTTTGTTTTACGCGCTCACAGCGATCTAATAATTTAATTATATTTAAACACTCGAACTTAACATATGAACGTCAATATTTTATTTACACTATGCGTCTTTGGAACTCCCTTCCTAGTCATTTACAAATAATAAGCAACGCATCGCAATTCAAAATTGGCCTTTTAAAACATTTTTCTTAATAATTTAAAACACTTTTCTTAATAATTTTAAATTAAGTCAAACTTTTTTTTTTTTTTTTTTAAATACTCTGTTTTGTCAATTATATAATTGTTCTATTCATTTTAAGACACTTTGTCTAATACTATAAATTATAAGATATTTTTTAATCTTGCTGTATTAGGATGTTGTAAAAATAAAATAAAATAAATAAATAAAAAAAAACAACCATAGTAGGAGATATAAATAATAACATCAAAACAGAAAAAATCAGAATATGAAAAATTCGTAGTTGCTCTCTTCAAAAAAACGGATCTTGTTGGTGAGTCATGTTTTGGATCTTCCACTGATTTAATACAAAAAAAAAAATTACAATCAGTATGAGTGTGGTTATCGCAGGAACTAGAATGAAAAAAAAAAAATTTTATAAAATGGTGCGTTGTTGAAGTTTATTTTACGTAAACAGACGGCTTTTTCATTACTTTTTGTATGTAAAAAGTAAGAAATATTCAACGTAGAAAGTTTTAAATAATATAGTGTAAAATTTGAGACGAATCGGTCGAGTAGCTTTTTTCTAGACCAGAAGGTTGCCTACGAGACAACAAAAAAATATTCTAAAACTATCCAAAATAAAAATAACATACAATTAAAATTTTGGACAAATAATGAATTAATAGAAGCTATTAACTCTAGGATGGGCACCTGGGCCTAATTAGGCCCATTTTGAGTTAAAACATGTATATCTATTTTGTTTCTTGATGAATCGATCTGAAACTCGATGACTTTTTGCGCCAATGTTTTTTGAGCACAAAGAAATAAAATTTGTTTCGATCGGAATAAGTTGGTAGAATAAAATTTTTTTTGAATTGTTTCAACATCGAAAGTTACCCCATGGGCCTGAATAGGCCCAGGTTTTTATTTTTATGTGTTGCAAAATCAATAGCAAATTATTTTGAATTTGTGGTTTATTTAGAGCAGTGGTCGGCAAACCTTACTCAAATGAGCAGTACGCTCATCAGACGCATTCATACGCTCTTACAATTAGGCGTTGTTCAGACAGCAACAGTGCTGCCGAAGGTACTCCGTTCGGAGTATTCGTACTCTGCTCAAATCTCAATCCTCCTGTCCTCCCCAATCGGAGAAAATCCTCCTATTGCATATTCTTGAATTTTTGGGCTATATTCTGGAATTTTTGGTTGTAAACGTAGATCAAACTAAATATGTTCTGTTGGGTTATTTTAGTTTCTGTCTGTGAAATATTTGTTACTATGACTAGCTCTACTTTATTTATTGCTGGATTACTGTCAAAATTCAAAAGTTCGTGTTCCATTTCCAGAAGTTTTTGCTTGTTAATGCTTGTAATTTTTGACAATTGAAATCAATAGTAGAAAAACCGCGTAAAAGTAAGTTTGCATATTTAATAAATATCAATAAATTAGTAATGAATTTATATATATGTATATATTAGATTTGGAACTGAAAGAATTTTGGTATGAAATTTTTCATTTAAATGCTTTAAAATAAAAAATGCTTTCAAAACTGGAAAAATTTATTGGCACAATTTTAAGTTTCCCACATAGCAGTGCAGCGGCAAATATAATTTTTTCTCAATTGAATCAAATTAAAGACAAAAACGAAATTGCTTGCTGACTGCATCTGTTAATGCAGTAATGATTGGTAAGAAAAGCTAAAAAAAGAGATATTCAAATTAAAACAATTCTTTTATAAACTTAAAAATTTATTAGATATCATTATCTTTTATATATAATAGCCCAATTCACTATAAATTTCAAATGGTCTTGCATCATTGCAAATGCAAATTTTTATTCCCTATCGCATATATTGGTTGTTGTGATAGCAAAAATATTTTGCAATTGCTCCAAATCATAGTTGCATTATTTTTCTTTTACTCAATGCATCGAGCACGATATGTTCGCATATTCGCAGCTGTAATTGCATCTTTTTTTCCGCGCTTTAAGTTTTTCTTCCTGTCGATTTGAAATTTTATTAGATGTGAAAATTATAATAAATAAGCTTGTTTTTTTCTGTTTAACATATTTGCTATTTACATAGATAAAAAAGTGTTGCCTTTCTAAGGTTAATGCACAAAGCAAAATTTTTACAATGCCGTGGTTTGCTATCATTATTACTACATTTTGTTTATACATTTATTGAAACCTAGATTCCTTATTAATTATCATTTTGTATTGTTTTTATATTTTGAAAAATATTTAATTTTAATCCAATCTAACTAACCGAATGCAAAACCTATTAAACGCCTGTGTTTGCTACGTCGACTTCTCTGCTTGTATGGTATAGTCGATCTCCACACGTTTAACACCAACAAATAATTCTGCCACGAATAAATATGCACACACATTTTGTTTTCGTATGTACATATATGTGTGAGTAAATTGATCGAAACATAAACAAACAAACTCCGCTCGTATTTTATTTTCTCCCTCTCTTCTCTTTGTTGTTTAGAGTAGCACTGTCATGCCGCGCAGTAGTGCGAGCGAGAGGGGAACTGGACGTTACAGTTATCTTACATCTTACGATACAGTTATTCTTACATTTTACACATTTGAAATTTTGCCCATACCGTGAGCTAAAATGTTTACACATCAAAAAAAATGATGCCTCCTTCTAGGTACCTTAGATTAAGTTGATTCAAAGTACCACAAATAACATTCTACTTTTTTTACCCGGTTTTGAGAAGAAAGAAGACAAGTTTGATGTAGTTTTTTAATCAGTACTACTTTTTTTTATTATTATTTACTGATACTACCGTTTGTTTCCAAAGAAGGAATATTTGGTTTTTAAGTATATGAGTTTGTTTTATTTTCATAAATCTGGCCGAAGACCATAGCAGTCAGTGCCACTGCATAATAGTTTATATGTACAATTGTATTATATGTATAAACTTTTAAAATAATAATAATTTTCATAAATTTTGTAGCTTTAAGTATGACTGAAGATGTAACTGCTATGAATAAAAAATGTATTTTTTTCTAATAAAATTTCTATACATTAGTGCAACTGTTTGCAATTATCTAAGACTCTAGATTCTAAGTAATACTTATTTGAAAACTTGTAAGACATTTTGAAAAATTCCTCCCCTGTAAAGCAAAATCCTCCTCTTAAAAGGAAAAATTCCCCCCCTTAAAATTTTCAAAACGGCAGCACTGAACAGCGACGAAGAAACGTGAGCAGCGGTTGTGTTGATTTTTTATCACTGCGAGAAATTATGTGTATGACTAAAAATTAACGCAAAAAAATTACTTCTGATTTCAAATGCCTTTCGTAACATGCAATGAATAGATTTAAATAAATGCATTGGAAGAATACCTTTAGTTTAAGTTTTTTAAGTTACTTATTTGTCATGTGACGGCTTTTAGTTTTATTTTTATACAGTGTATGGCAATTACTCTGAGCTCACCAACATAATCTCATTTTCAATTTTGCCGATCACTGATTTAGACGCACAATGTAGTTTTGGGGTTTAAGGAAAATATATATAAAAGAATATATGTACCATATGTATGCGTAAATACATCCACACACATACATGCAAATTATTTCCAAATCTATGTGTTTTCCTTATGTAATCATAAACCGTTTATCTGATCTTAGTCAAATTTGATGTAGAAATGCACTTGTATGTATGTCAAGTTGTGGGCTATAAAATGTGACCGTATCTCAAAGTGGGCGTGGCATTTTCGCAAAAATCCAATATCTTCGAAGATCATATCAAAAAATATTTTGTAAATGAAATCGAAAGCAGCCTAAATTGCAACAAAAAGCTTTGGAAAACTGAAAATAACGCAATATTTAACCAACAAAATAAAAATGAAGTTGGAATTAGAGAGCTAATGTGCAATGATAAAACTGTAAAACAGAAAGAGACTGCGAATAGCCTGAACAATTTTTTTTTACTGTTATTGAAACACTACCAGTGTGGTATTGCCAGAGAGAAATAATTATCAACGGCGGTCGCTGTAACCTAGTGATTAGTGTGTTAGACTGCTACGCAGAGGTGCGCGGGTTCATATCTGGGAACGCTCAAAAATCAAAAATAAAAATTTTTCTATACGCACACCCTCTTGGTTGGCAATGGCATACCTCCAAGTGTAAAAAAATGCCTATGAAAAGCTTTTCACTTCGCCGTTCGGATTCGGCATAAAACTGTAGGTCCCTTCCATTCGTATGCAAATATAACTCACACAACATGAATGGATGCGAAAAGCTCGGCCTTGGCTCTCTAGGGGTTGTTTTGCCATAATAGTAGTAGTAGTATTAAAAAGCGCTAGCTAGATAAGTAAATCAATGTTTCACACAAGTTACACTGGCGGACCACTTGCAACACTACTGCAATTTTGGTAATATTTCTTAACTAAGACAAAATTTCCCTTCCTTTGAAAAGGAGATTCCCTTGTTTATGTTTTAAGAATGTATTTAAGCGGAATGTACAATTTTTTATTGCGCTTGTTTGGCGAAAAGAATTTTTAAAAAAGTATCAAAAACAACTGCAAAGTATAAACAATTCTCCCGCCACCATAATTTCGAAATTTTTGTGCTTAAGTATCAAGGAGTGTTATAAAGTTAAATATCAGAAGAAATCTGATGCTTACATTCGACTGCTGTTAGACTGATCCAGAAAAAAGGTACCCGCTTGAAAGGACAAAAGGATCAAGAAGACTATGGAAGACAATAAATGATCGGTTGAAAAGTGCAGTCACAATAAGGACTGAGCTAAAGAGCTATTACAACGTGAATATAAGTGCCTTACGCAGAAAGAAATGAAAGCGCGGTCTGTATGGGAGACGATCAGCCAAAAAGTCGTTGTTGACGAAATGGATAGAAATAAATCGCCTAGCATGGACTAAAAACTGCAGCAATTGGACTCTGAAAGGCTCGAGAAAAGAAAAATGATCGGACAAATCAAACTCAATTTGCTATGCCTATTTAAGGTTAACTGTGTAGTGGAAATAATCAAATTTCCACAAAGTCAGATAGTTAGGATGAGTTTCTCCTACTATATCTTGGATCCCTTATATTAAAGCGAATCAGTATAAAATGCGGGTCATTTATCTCGTAACGGCTTATTAGAAGCATTTTACAATATTTTCATAAAATTTCAAATGTGTAATATTTAAGAATAACTGTATCGTAAGATGTAAGATAACTGTAACGTCCCGCTCCTCTCTCGCTCACACTACTGCGCGACATGACTACTCTAAGCAACAAAGAGAAGAGAAGAAGAGAGGGAGAAATTAAAATACGAGCGGAGATTGTTTGTTTATGTTTCGATCAATTTACTCACATATATATGTACATACGAAAACAAAATGTGTGTGTACATTTATTCGTGGCAGAATTATTTGTTGGTGTTAAACGTGTGGAGATCGACTATACCATACAAGCAGAGAAGTCGCCGTAGCAAACACAAGCGTTTGATAGGTTTTGAATTCGGTTAGTTAGATTGGATTAAAATTAAATATTTTTAAAATATAAAAACAATACAAAATGATAAGTAATAAAGAATCTAGGTTTCAATAATAAATGTATAAACAAAATTTAGTGATAATGACAGCAAACCACGGCGGAAAAAAATATGCAATTACAGTTGCAAATATGCGAGCATATCGTGCCCGATGCATTGAGTAAAAGAAAAATGATTCAACTACAACATATCAGCCCTATTCAGGTTTTGATGGAAATGCAAAATATTTCTGCTATCACAACAACAAATACATGCGATATGGAACAAAAATTTGCATTTGCATTGATGCAAGGCCATTTGCAATTTATAGTGAATTGGGCTATTAAATATATATATAAAAGATAATGATATCTAATAAATTTTTGACTTTATAAAAGAATTCTTTCAATTTGAATTATTTACCTAAGCATATAGATTATACATCAAATCCCTATAAATGGCTATACATATGTCAGCTTATGTATATGGCATTCAGTTGGTTTAACTGTTTACACATCAAATATCCATTGTTTTTTTTTTTTTTTGCTTTGTTGTAATTGAACTAAAAGGGAATCAATTACTTTCGAGGAATCATTCCAACTAAATTGGAATTTAATTCCAAGAAAGTAATTGATTACACTTAAATAATAAATTCCTTTATTACTTTTATTATTTATCAATTGCATTACTAAGGAATTGAAAACATTAAAGTACCAATTACAATTTTTTGTAATTGGAATGGAAATGGAGTTTAATTCTTAACGGAATTATTACTACCCAACTCTGCTCTTTGATAGATTTATAAATTTTGTAAAGAAAATAAAATTATATAAATTGAAAAAAGTCTGAGATGTAAATAACCAAATATAAATTTTGGCCACAAAATTTCCAAATTTTTTAGGACTTAAGGCACCACTTCCCATTATTCAATTGACCTGAAATTTTATACAGGTAATTTTTTTAATTAAAACGAACCGACCGAAGGGTTGTCATCAATAGATTTTTCGAAAAAAAAAAATTTTCCATATAGCTTACTGGCACCCTAATGTAGATATTAAGGATATAAATGTAAGGCCATATATATTAAATTGTAAAGAATACGTCCCGCACAAAAGTTAATCTTTTTTGAGACGAAAATAAAGAATTAAGGGGTTATATACGTTTTGGTACGGGAAACCAGAGCTGTAAAAGATTGCAGTCTTTTTAATTTTGAAGTCAACTGACTTCTAAAAAAATGATTGCAATAATCCAGTCTTTTTGTGAATGCGGAATTAAGACTTTGAAGTCACAAGTCAATTTGAAGTCAATGACTTATCCTTCATTTTTGAAGTCATGAATGATCAATCTCTTATTTGCAGTCCTAATCTTAACAAATTGACTTAAGATCATTCATTTTGAAGTCATTTAAAGTGAATTTAAGTAATTTGAAGTCAATTGAAGTCATTTGAAGTCAATTGACTTCACCGAAATAAATTGAATTCATGAAAATAACTTGGAAGTCATTTAAGTTATTTTTCAGAATCTTACACATTTTCATGTTCACACTTGTTACGAATTATTTTTCTTGTTGCAAATATCCGGCCAAACCCAATACGCTATATAATAAAGTGTACTGCACGTGAAAATATCATTTGTAAACTAGTGTAATCAATCTGCAATGTTATTTTTGTTTTTACATTGTGCCGTTAAAATTTAATAAATACCTTACATGTCGTCGGCAATTGAAATTTAGAATAGAGATGGGCACATGACGTGATTTTCGTGAGAAAGCGAGAATCGAAAATTCACCATGGTGACAATAGAGATACGCGTGACATAATTTTCACGTGAGCATGCTAGAGCGCGATTTAATTTTTAAAATTCCCATGTGAAGATGTGTGAGCGCGATATAATTTTCACGTAAAAATGCGTGAACATTAATTTCTTTTGTTCATGATGCCATTTTATTTTAGGGGCCGTTCACATATTACGTAACGCAGTTTTTGACCAATTCTGACCCCTCCCCCCTGGTCGTAACACAAAGGCCTCCTCCCTAGTAACGTAACAAATTTTTTTCTCGCCATTTTAAAGCATTTTACATCCTTAACCCAGTAATGTCTAGTGGTGCCATATGCCACCTTGTCGCTAAGCCGTTCCAGGGCCAGGTTCATAAACAATTTTTTTCTCAAGTTACTTTCTTGATCTATCTACTTTGGTTCCCGCTCGTCGGTAATGGATTAATATCGCTCATAGAACATTCAAATAAAATTGAAAATTGCTTTTTTTGTAAAATTTGACCTATTTATATCGATATCTTTTGAATCAATTGAATTGTACAAGTTTGCTATCACAATAATTTTTATTTGGTATTAAGAACAACAGGATATTTCTAGCTCGAGATATAATTTTTAAATTATAAAAAAGTTTAAAAAATTACAATATTTATCTCACAAAATGATCCATAAAAAAATGTAGCCATGATTATCGAATTCAGCGGGAGGAAATTAATTTTATAAACTAGTGGAATTTTGAAGTCATCTGTATTCGATAGTATAAAATCTGCGTTACGTAACGCGGTTGATGACTTCCCCCCCCCCCTCCCCTCCCCCTCATAACACTTAGTAACAAATTGTTAGACCCTCCTCCCCCCTCGCGCGTTATGTAATATGTGAACGGCCCCTTATATGTGTGTACCAAAATTTACATATTTTAGAATAAAAAGACAGCGTATGTGAACATGCGTAAATGATTACTTTTGTAATATCATTACTCATGACGTACCATTACTTAAAAGTAAAATTTTTCAAATAGGCTTCAAAATTGTTTGAGCTATGCCCATTACTTAATGCAGAGTGATGAACAACAAAGCTTCCTGCAAGATTTGAAGTCATGACTGCGACTTTAAACCAATTTGAAGTCATGACTGTGACTTCAAACCAATTTGATTGTGACTTATTTCCATTGAAGACTCAAATTGATTGCTATAATCAATGAGCAGTCATTGACTTCAAAAAGATTGGTGACTTAATTTTTGAAAGTCATAAGTCTCAAATGAAATCAAAGACTGTAATCAGAAAACGTAATTCATTTCCAGTGACTTCAATGAATGCAGTTCGAAATGACTGCAATCTTTTACAGCTCTGCGGGAAACTTAGGGCATATTTGTGATTTTTTTTGGACTATTTGAAATAATTTATTTGAAACTAGCATAACAGGTATACATCTATATATAAAATAGAGGCTGTTAAATGTTTAATCCTAATAAGTTTCTATATTTCGCAACGGATTGTCATTTAGACTAATTTAAGGACTCTTCGGCGGCTGAGGTCCACTGGTGATATTGCGACCGGTCCTGTTACTTGGGCCAGTATCGTCGAGGCGTCGGGTGCGCCAGGTAGCGGTTTTGTGGCGGAGAGTGATGTTGAGAGGCCCTCTACTAGTCGTGCCGCCGGGCTGACAACCAGAGGGCCCTCGCAGCATCAGTCATCTGCCTCAGAGACCGCTTCCAGGTCGAAAAATAAACCCGCTGCCTCCGTTTCAGTGAGGGCTATGAGCACCGTGGGGTCTTCTGCTGGTCGGGCTGTTGAGCCTACCAGTGGAAGGGCAGCACGGCTCTCATTGCCACACGTAGAGGCAGTTACTGTGTCTTATGACACCACAATCACCGAAGGGAACGTAGAGGCAATGGCTGCTGCAGGACCTTCTACCAGTCGTGCTGCAGGGTCGACTAGTAGTGGGGCCTCTCAGCAAACACTGTCTTCTGCGACTTCAGCAGTACTGCCAGGTGGAACTCCGCTGGCGGTTCTGCCCCGCAATTCGCATTCTTCCGCTCGGGGAGGAATGCCACCCAACTCCCTTGGCAGGGCTGCAGCCCATGGCAGAGGAGGAAGAGGTGCTAGAGGCAGAGGGCCTCGACGAGCTTTGGCTGGGAAGCTCGTCCAACGGTCTCTAGAACAGCAGAGACGATGAGTGCCATCAAGGTACTCCAGGCGAACCTGCACCATGCCATAGGGGCATCGGCCACAGTATGCAGGCTTTTCGCTGAAAACAAATTCACCCTTGCGCTAATACAGGAGCCCTGGGTAAGCTGTGGCCAGGTCCGCGGACTCAATACGAATCATAGTAAGTTGCTTTACTTTCGCGGAGATGTTGTGCCAAGAGCGGCCATACTAATTGAAAAAAGTTTTAATTATCTCCCTCTTACTAATTTCATTTCCAGAGATCTCGTAGCCATACTGGTGGAGGTCCCCACTGCGAACGGAGTACAGGAGGTCGTGCTGGCGTCTGCATACTTTGCTGGGGACTTGCAACAAATCCCACCAATCGATGTCCAGGATTTAATTAGTGACTGTCGGCAGTCCAATCGTCAATTTGTTGTTGGCTGTGATGCTAATGCCCATCATACCATCTGGGGTAGTAGCAACATCAACGAACGAGGTGAGTGTCTTCTAAATTACTTAGTATCTAATAGTGTAGATATTGTAAATAGGGGATGTAAGCCTACTTTCATTACTGCAGCCAGGGAAGAGGTGCTGGACCTCACCCTAGCCAGCAGGATATTGTCCGATTCTATTGTGAATTGGAGAGTCTCAGATGAAGCGTCCCTGTCTGATCATCAACACATAGTTTTTGACATTCCAGGACGTACTGAGCTCCTTGCTAATGTAATTAATCCTAGAAGGACTAATTGGAGTCTGTTCCAAGCCATTGTGGGCACAAAGATAGATTCCATTGCTACCTCCATCAGCTCAGTCGATGAACTGGAAGAGGTAGCAACTCAGCTCAATAATGTGCTAATTTCTTCCTATCAAGACAGCAATTTCGTTCCTACAACTAAAATGGTGCGCAAGGTACACTGGTGGAACAATCAGCTGTCAGATATGCGCAAGCATGTCAGGAAGTTATTCAATAAATCAAAACGTACAAAGCAGTGGAATGAATATAGGGTTGCATTGACGGAGTACAATACAGAAATTAGGAAGTCAAAACGCGATTGCTGGAGAAGACACTGTGAGAGTATCTCCTCGCTGCCTGAGGCAGCACGTCTTCAAAGGGTTTTCGCCAAAGACTCTTCTAATGGGGTTGGTCTCCTCAAAAAGCATGATGGCACTTTTACTGCCAATCACCGCGAGACTCTGGAAACTTTACTTCATGTTCATTTTCCGGGGTCTTCTACGGAAGTTACTCCGTCCTCTCCTGAAGTACATGATCATAGGATCTGCTTCTCCAATAGGACGAAGAGCCTTTCAGGGGACATTTTTGACCGGAATAAGGTTAAATGGGCAGTGGCCTCTTTTAAACCTTATAAATCCCCAGGGGGTGACAGGATCTTTCCAGCAATGTTGCAGAACTGTCTGGAAACCATCCTTGACCACCTAGTTAAACTGTTTAGGGCAAGTTTCAATTGGGGATACATTCCAAATTCTTGGAGGAAGGTGGTTGTCGTCTTCATTCCCAAACAAGGCAATAGGCCTCTGGAACTCCCTAAATCTTACAGGCCTATAAGCCTCATGTCTTTCCTGCTTAAAACCATGGAAAAACTGCTTGATTTACACTTTAGAAGCAAACTTGCAAGCTCGATACCTCTTCATCGAACGCAGTTTGCTTACATTAAGGGTAAATCGACCGAAGTTGCATTACATTGCCTTGTCAGTAAAATTGAAAAAACCTTTCGATCCAAAGAGATTGCGCTCTGTGCTTTCCTTGACATTGAGGGTGCCTTCGACAATACTGGATTCGGTTCTATTTCCAAAGCTCTGGAATGTAAGGGTATTGATTCCCAATCCATTGCCTGGGTGGATGCCATGCTGAGGAAGCGTGAAATCTCATCCACGCAAGGCAAAGCCACTGTGTGCACTAAGGCTGTAAAAGGCTGCCCACAAGGCGGTGTTCTATCACCTCTGTTGTGGTCCTTAGTAATTGATGACCTTTTGACTAAACTAGATGAGTCTGGTTTTGAGGCCATCGGTTATGCGGATGATTTGGTAATCATCGTCTCTGGAAAGTATGATTCAACCATCACGGAGGTGATGAAATCAGCTCTCCTATTGGTTTCAAATTGGTGCTCCGTAGAAGGCCTATCAATCAATCCCAACAAAGCAGTTCTTGTTCCCTTTACTAAGAGATACAAACTGGTCCTCGGTCCCATTTCCATACAAGACACTGTTATTGTGTACTCTGATGAGGTCAAATATTTAGGCATCACGCTTGACAAACGACTAAACTGGAACACTCACTTACACACTGTCCTCTTAAAAGCCACTAGGGCTTTCTGGGCCTGCAAAAGACTCTTTGGTAAAACATGGGGTCTTACTCCTAAGATGATTTTTTGGCTCTACACCATGATAGTTAGACCTGTCATAGCCTATGCGGCTCTAGTGTGGTGGCCCAAAGTCATGCAGGGCTCGGCCATCACCAAACTTAACAAGCTCCAAAGGCTTGCTTGCGTCTCCATAACTGGAGCTATGCGCACCTGTCCAACTCCTGCCATTGAAGCGTTGATTGGCCTGGTGCCATTACACATTTTCATCAAGAAAACAGCTGCAAATACTGCTTTGCGGCTGCGTATATCGTCAAGCTTACTGGAAGGCAACTATGGTCACCTGAGCATTCTTGGCGAAATCCCTAATACTCCCATATGTACTGTATCGGACTATATGGTTAGGGATCTATGTTTCGGTAGGTAATTCAACATCATTCTTCCTTCCAGGTCCGAATGGGATGGCCAATGTCCCGATTTCGGTCCCTTTGCTCTCAATTGGTATACAGACGGCTCGAAAATGGACTGTGGTTCTGGTGCCGGAGTTGCTGGACCCAATACTAGAATCTCAATCCCTCTGGGTATTTGGCCCAGTGTCTTTCAAGCCGAAATATACGCAATTGAGACCTGCGCTAATATAAACCTGTATAAAGGTCTTAAAGGCGCAAATATTGTAATTTTCTCAGATAGCCAGGCGGCTCTCTTAGCACTCTCTTCATGGAGTTTTTCATCTAAACTGGTGAAAGAGTGTTTTGATAGTCTCCAGCGCTTGTCTACCCGTAACAAAGTTACGCTTTGTTGGGTACCCGGCCACCGTGACATTGCTGGTAATGAAGCCGCCGATGAACTGGCTAGGCAAGGTTCATCTACCATGCACTTCGGCCCCGATCCGTTTTGCGGAATCGGCTGGGTCTCAACGAAATCTATCGTTGAGGAGTGGTCTAAGGCAAAATGGCTAGAGTATTGGAACTCCATCCCGGGTTTAAGACAGGCAAAAGCTCTTACCATTCCGCTTGCCCAAAATCAGCCCATTTCTTATTCCAAACCTGACCTTAGGCTATTGGTGGGCTACATGTCTGGACACCATGGGCTCAGATATCACCTAAGCAGGATGGGTCTGTCCAATGAGACAGAGTGTCGTCTATGTATGGAAGATGACGAGACGACACTTCACATTCTGTGTGAGTGTCCGGCCTTGGCTCGCCTCAGAGGAAGAATCTTTGATTATACGTTTTTGACGGCTGATCACATGAAATCTTCTTCAACGAAAGATGTCTTGACTTTTATTAGGTCAGCCGAACGTCTTTTGTCATAAAATGGGGAATGGCACAAAAGATCTTTTAGGTCGCAGTGCCTGCCTGGTTGGGCTCCTCTAATACTAATAATAATAATAATAATAACGGATTGTCATGAAATTTCGTATGTAATTGCTTTGGACATTTGTCGATTTAAGTTGATATTTATTTTAAGTTAATTTCAAATAGTTTCTTTAATATAGATCGATATTTGAACCAAAGTCCATTTTTTCAAAAAATTTAGCTACTTAATGCAAAATGCTGCTTAAACTATAAGAGGTATATAAAAATTATGTATAGAAAGATTATAGACCTTATTGTTTGCTAAAATAAAGTCAGTTAATAGTTTAGCTGTAAAATATTTATATTATATTAAAAATTTGTTCACTTTACATTTGTTATTGCAAATATTTATGTTTTTCCTAGAACTAATAACAATGATTTTGATTTCTTTTCATTTCTCCTCTATCTCGCTCTCTGTGATTTTTACCACACAAACACAAAACAATAGAATGCGAGCTTTCGTTTTATATGATTCTTCATTTGAATGAATGTAACTATATATTACTAATTTGATCATGATTTTCCATGGGGGTGTGTGGATGAGATTGTTAAAGTGAAAGGTAAAGAAAGTAAAAGGAATTAGGGAGGGAGGATGTATTGAGTTCGAATCCCACTAATAGCAATTCAATTGTTTTTTTTTATATTCTTTTTTTTTTCTTTTTTTTCCCCCTTCTTTCTTTTTTGTTTTTCATCGGTGTAGTGGAAAAAAAGTAAATATACAACAAAAATACCTACAAAGACAATATAAGTTAATAGTTTACCTGTATAATGCATTTTTATATGAAAAATTTGTTCCCCTTACATTTGTTTTCCTAGAATCAAACCCAAAATTTTTTTTTATTTCGCTCCCTGCGATTTCCACTACATAAACACAAACTCGAAAAGAATGCGTGAGAGCTTTCTGTTTTAAATTCTTTTTCATTTGCATGAATGTACTATAACTATATATTACTAATTTGATCACGTCACTTCATAGTATTGTGTAGATAAGTTGGTTAGGAGGTAGGTTAAAGTAGTGGATGCTGGAAATAGTTTTTTTGAATAATGGGTTCAAATCTCACTTGAAGCGGACCAAATTTTGTGATGTAAAAAAATAAATACACAAGAAATAAAGACAAAGGTAAATATAAAACATGGAAACAGACATAATACATTATCAAATACATATTACTAATGTGATCGCGTTATTTTATAAATGTGTGTGGCTGAGTGAGTTAAAAAAAAGTGTAAAGTTGTGGTTGTGCTGTGCAAAGGAATTCTGAGTTTTTTTGGTGTCGCGAGTTCGAATTCAACAACAGGTGGAGCTAGTGATTCTTTTTTACACAAATAATTAATTTTTTTTTCATACTATTATTCATGGACATATGCCCATCAATAACTCAGATAATTTTCGGGTATATCTCCACAACCAGAAATTTAGTATAAGGATATTAATTGGCAATATAATGCCAGAGGAAAAAGGTCTGTGAAATTGAAAAAAAGGGGACATTGCATCCCCTATATAATCTGAGTTTTAGCTTTGGAATATTTCAGTATTCATTTGTGGTACGTCTCTTAAAAACGTTATTTTGGCAT
This sequence comes from Toxonevra muliebris, assembly GCA_963691655.1. Taxonomy (NCBI): domain Eukaryota; kingdom Metazoa; phylum Arthropoda; class Insecta; order Diptera; family Pallopteridae; genus Toxonevra; species Toxonevra muliebris. The sequence goes on along the minus strand of OY829331.1, from coordinate 37,294 downwards.
TCCATGAAAAAATATGGATAGGCGTGGCCTTTTCCGTTCAACTCTAATGATTTTATATGTATATATTTCCAGAACCATGTGGTTAGGATTGAAAAAGACGGCAAGGAACTTTCCATATAGCCTGAATTTTCATTATTGTATATCTTAGAAACTATTTGTAGTGCAGTACTAAGATTTGGAATGATAATATGATTTGCCAATAGCGTTTGGTGGGTAAAGTATGGGTAGACTTGGGTTAGTGACTGTTCCACCTGGATTTTATAAGGTATATTTCCTAAATTAATTGTGGTTAGAGAGCTTTGATTGCCAATGGAAAATGGTAGAAAAAAAATGAATGGAATAAATAAAATATGCGTGACACCTCCCATGCAAAGAAAATGTTTGAAACTGTATACTTGAGAAACCATTGCAAAGAACACACTGTCAGTTTGTGTGTGATGGTTAGTAGTAGTTGTTGGGCAGAATGTGGAAGTTTTTTGGCATACAAAGGAAATGCTTCAAAAGGTATGTATACATATATCTCTGCCTTATTTTGCTAAGGCCCTAACATCCATTTTTCAGTATAGAGTTTTCGATGGATTATGATAAAAAATGTGCCCTGTTCCGAAAATTTTAGAAACCTACACTGAAAACTTGCAATCTTTTCTTTTTGTTTAAATTATAAATTCTCGAAATTCTCCTGTAAAATTTAAAAAATGCGTGTTAGGGCTTTAGCAAATTAAGCAATACAAATTTAGTTGTAAAGGATGTATGTTGATAGTTATTAGAGAGCCATAGTAAGAAAGATGATGCAGGTTTGTATGTTAAGATGGGATGTTGATAGCAATAACTGAGAAGAATGTTGACACCATTAAACACGTGGAAGTGGAACTACTCATGTAAATGATATGATTAGTGTAATGATTCGATTTTGATCGGAGACTGGCACGCTCATATAGATATATCTCTTGCAAAAGTTTTAGTTGTTGTAATTTTTTCATTACCCCTACTTTGCCAGGTCCGGACAACGAAGTACATATTCTTACGAAAAAAATAGTGGTCGGATATGAAAAAATATTGAAAATTGTCCTGATGCGTGTTTTTTCTGCAGAGTCTGGCGGTGACCACGATTGAAAGCCAACAACTCAACTGTAATCAAAAAGACAGTTGTGTACTAGAGCGCCGAGTACTTGAACGAAAAATTTTGAAAAAAACCTTTTTCTCATACGGAAACCATGATGAAAAAAAGTCGATTTTTTGAGTCTCAAAAATATATTTTAAAAAAATTATTAGTTAAGACAAATACTGCACATAAAAAATGATCGTTCAAGTACTCCGTATTGTAACTAGGATCAAAATTTAAAAAAAAATAGATGAATTTGTCATGTAGTTTTTGAGATATCGCGGTCACCGCAAAGCCATTTTTCAAAAAAAGTCATTCGGAGAAAATCACGTTTAAAGTTTTGAGTGCACTTTAGAATTGCTACTTACGATCTACTGCTCGGATTGACTTGAAATTTTTAACATAAACTCTTGAAAGTATGTTTGTTCGAAATAAGTCATAAACATTTTTTCGATTTTTTGACTCATGAAAACATATATAACCCCTTAAAAAAAAAAATATTGATATTGTGATTCAAATAGGAAATTTACTGTTCTTGCAAATCAGAATTTAAATAGAGATTTACATTAGTTTAGGAGATAGGTGTACATCAATCGTTTCAAATATTTAAATACTTACAGGCAGTTAATCTTTAGAATCTGAGGGAAAATTTAATGGGGCCGTTCACATATTACGTAGCGCAATTTTTGCCCCCCCTGGTAGTAACACATGGTAACAAAACGCATTTCCCCCTCCCGTCTCCCCTCCATAGTAGCGTAACAAAATTTTCGCCACTTCAAGGCATTGTGTATCCTTAATATCGCTTAAAGAATATTCAAATATAATTGAAATTATTTTTTTTTTCTAATTTGACCTATTTATATTGATATCTTTTGAATCAGTTCACCAGTTAAAAACCCGATTACACATGTTTGCTATCACAATACCTTTCATTTGGTATTAATAACAACCGAACATTTCTAGCTCGAGATATAATTTTTAAATTATAAAAATGTTGAAAAAAATAAAAAATTACAATAGACGTTTTTATTTTTTAACTCAGAGCACTGAGTAAAGTAGAGCACGAGCACACCGAGCACGCTCTGACAACTCTGATTTAATTTTAAAACGCATAGAGCACGAACTGTCAGATAATAGCTATTTATAAATAAGTTTATTTCTCAACAACATTTTTTTCAATCGTTTTGATCTTTTTTGTGCAAAATGGATAAATTAATTATTCTCAGCCCTTGTCCGCCATTTAAAATTTTTGTGTATTCTGTCCAAATATTATTTTCAATCGTGCTCTGTCTGCTCAGTCAATTTCTTCTGAGCACGTAGAGCACGCTCTGAGCGCGCTCTGATCACAAAAAGAAACACAGTTACTTTTGCTCTGAGTGTCCAAAGCTAGAAAAAAGCACGATTACGTTTTTTGACAACTCGTGCTCTTTTCAGAGCTAATAAAGAAAAACGCCTAATATCTCACAAAATGATCCGTAAAAAAAATTTTAGCCATGATTTTCGAATTCAGCGGGAGAAATTCATTTTATAAACTAGTGTAATTTTGAAGTCATCTGTATTCGATAGTATAAAATCGGCGTTACGTAACGCGATTGATAACCCCTATGTAACAAATCGTCGGCCCCACACCACTCCCCTTGCGCGTTACGTAATATGTGAACGGCCCCTATGCTATGTATGTTAGCAAGTCTGATATATGTGTGCGTGGTGTATTTATGATACTTTAACGCCATGACATCTTGTATTGATGTTGACGGGAATTTACAAGAGAAGGACGACGGGGAGCGTTAGAGTGTTAGAAAACATCAGGTTGTATCAGCGGGTGGGATATGAAGAATGTGTGTGCGTTGGGAACATCAGGTGGCAAAGCTTAACTATGTGAATAAATGCACGTGTATAATTTGTAGGATAAAAAAAATGGTATACCTATACTCGCACACACATGCACACACACTCGCAAATCAAAATGGTGTAAATGTCGCTGCTGTCGGAAACTGTCACTTTTTTAACATTATTTACATTTTATATTAAAAAAAAAATAAAATGAAAAACAATGGATGCGTGCAAGGCACGCAAGATATTTGATGTGTAAACAGTTAAACCAACTGAATGCCATATACATAAGCTCACATATGTATAGCCATTTATAGGGATTTGATGTATAATCTATATGCTTAGGTAAATAATTCAAATTGAAAGAATTCTTTTATAAAGTCAAAAATTTATTAGATATCATTATCTTTTATATATATGTAATAGCCCAATTCACTATAAATTGCAAATGGCCTTGCATCAATGCAAATGCAAATTTTTGTTCCATATCGCATGTATTTGTTGTTGTGATAGCAGAAATATTTTGCATTTCCATCAAAACCTGAATAGGGCTGGTATGTTGTAGTTGAATCATTTTTCTTATACTCAATGCATCAGGCACGATATGCTCGCATATTTGCAACTGTAATTGCATATTTTTTTCCGCGCTTTAAGTTTTACTTCCTGTCGATTTGAAATTTTATTAGATTTGAAAATTTTATATAACATCGTACGCCAAGCAACAGGGGTGACCAGTCACCCCACTACTTTTTAAAAGCACCGCAAAGAGATTTGCCTATACTGCATTTAATAAAAATAAGAAACAATGTATTTTCTTTGAAGTAAATAAGTGATTTTGTAATAAACAAGTTTGATTTTTCTGTTTTACATTTTAGCTATTTACATAGATACAAAAAGTGTTGCAGGTTAATGCACAAAGCAAACTCTTTATAATGCCGTGGTTTGCTGTCATTATCACTAAATTTTGTTTATACATTTATTATTGAAACCTAGATTCTTTATTACTTATCATTTTGTATTGTTTTTATATTTTAAAAATATTTAATTTTAATCCAATCTAACTAACCGAATTCAAAACCTATCAAACGCCTGTGTTTGCTACGGCGACTTCTCTGCTTGTATGGTACGCCGATCTCCACACGTTTAACACCAACAAATAATTCTGCCACGAATAAATGTACACACACTTTTTGTTTTCGTATGTACATATATGAGTGAGTAAATTAATCGACACATAAACAAACAAACTCCGCTCGTAGTTTAATTTCTCATTCTCTTTTTCTCTTCTCTTCGTTGGTTAGAGTAGCACAGTCATGCCACGCAGTAGTGTGAGCGAGAGGGGAACTGGACGTTACAGTTATCTTACATCTTACGATACAGTTATTCTTACATTTTACATATTTGAAATTTTGCCCATACCGTGAGCTAAAATGTTTACACATCAATAATATATGGCAACAAAACCATTTGCAATTTATAAATATTTTATTATATATAAAAGATAATGATATCTAATAAGTTTTTAAGTTTATAAAAGAATTGTTTTAATTTGAATTAATTACCTAAGCATATAAATTATACATTAAATCCCTATATATGGCAATACATATGTGAGCTTATGTATATGACATTCAGTTAGCTTAACTGTTTACACAGCAAATATCTTGCGTGCCTTGCACATTATTTTAATATACAATAACCAAACGATAACATAACAAATAAAATTTAATTCAATCACAAATAAAAAAATTTCAGCGTTTATACTTGTAATTCTTTTTATGAAAGCCACACTCAAAATGGGACACGTGAAAGATCGTAGGCGAATTTTGGGTTATGGGGAGTGTTTTCGATATTTTGTTGATTAATCATTGCTTTCAATCACTGCTTGAAAACGTCGTGGCATGCTATCAACTAGTTTTTTGCTGAAAGAGGCTAAATATTTTGCCATTCTACTATAACCATTTTCTTAAGGCAGTAACGTTCCTTTTAGCCACTCTTTTCTTCAATTCCGCCCACAAGTGTTCTATAATGTAAAGGTCCGGTGACTTTAGGGGTGTAGCAAGCACTTTAAGACAGTTATAAGCAACCAATTCCTTGTATTAAACGACTTTTATTTAGGATCGTTGTCTTGGTGAAATACAAAAGTGTCTTGTATGCTAAGCTTTTCTGTGCTCTCACGAATATTTTCTTTTAAAATGTCAATATAATATTTATCTTCCATTATTGCATTGTTCTCAAATTCCTTATGCGACTTTCTCCAGGAAAATCGCTTGCCATCCGGAGCGAAAATATTAAATTCGTCTCATCTGTGAAGACGACCTTTGGGCAGAAAACAAATCACGATGAAAATAATGAATGCTTGTAAACCTAGAAAGCCTACGATTGACCAAAACGCAGCATCTTTATTTTTCCGTAGTCATATCTAAGCTGACGATTTACTTCCGATATCAAAGGTTTGCGACAAGAGGCTCTGCCGTGCAAATCGTTACTCCTTAAAAGTCGGCGCACTGTCTTCGAACTCACGTCAGGGTTTTTCATGTCTTTCAATTTATTTTTAAGGTCTACGGCGCAAAACAGCGGATGATTTTTTCTTTTAGGACAAATCGAGCATCTCGGTCTGATATTTGCGGCATTTCTTTTTTTGTTTTCAACACAGCCAGTTGAGCGGTATCTTTTTTTTGATATTAAACACGGTTGACTTTTTTTTACCAACTATAACACCGATTTCTCTAACCGACATCTCCCTTTTTATTATAATTATTAATAACAATTTGTCGTTCTTCAACTGAATTTTTACCTTTTGCCGACATAATGTAAAATAACTAATGTAACCTCATTACCATATTTGAAGGTAACAAATTTGAGAATGCAAACTAAAATAGCGGGGCTTTGACGCGATTTTGTAACTGTCCTGTTTTGTCCTGTATAAAAAAGAGTGTAAGTACAGACAATTGAGTTTTTTCTTGTTGTACTTTTATGTTTTTGGTTTTATTTTTGTTCATTAAAATAAAGTATGTAATAAAAATATTTACTACTAAAAATATGGACTAAGATATAAAAAGAAATAAAAAACATAACTTTAAAAGTTGCTTAAGAGTTTATAACACTTTGTATGCATATTAATTCACTTAAAAATAGTAAATATATATAACTTAGAAAACGTGTTTTTAGTTTATACTTCATTTCTATCTCATATTTTTTTAAGCTCATTTTTTTCAATTTTCAGTACTTTAATTTGTTCATCTTTTTCCATTTGTAGCGCTTTTAACTCCAGTTCTTGTTTTTTTTAAATCAATCAATCAGCCTTTACTTTTTCCTATTCTAATTTTATTTTTTTCTCATTCAATGTAAATGCTTTTCCTTTCCCAATCAAATTTCATCTAATCATAGCCGTACGCTCCGCTTGAAAAGTAGCAAGATGGGCTGATGATGACTTCGGAAAATTTTTTTCAATTTTCGGCAAAGTTTTTTGTCTTTTTTGAAAAGGTCGTGGGTGAAGTTTCACAGCACTTCTGATGTCTGCGGTGGCAAAAGCGTTGCATTTTCTTGATTAGCACCAATTTTCTCTGAAGGCGAATCTATTTCGACAACCACTACTGAAGTATTTGTGTCTTCAATCATCGTCTCAGTAAGTAAAGACGGTCCCGGTATCCATACGTTTACAATTTCACTAATTGACTCATTCATAGTTGCCGAATCTTCACTGTCAATTATCACGAAGGCGCTCTGGTCACGATCCTTTTCTCCTAAAATATCATTGAGCTGATTGTAATGAGGGCACATTTGCGAAATTTTGGCTAAAATTAAAAATTAATTGACAGTAATGTCTAGCGGTGTCTTATGGCACCTTGTCGCTGAGCCGTTCCTGAACCAGGTTCAAAAACAATTTTTTTCTCAAGTTACTTTTTTGATCTATCTACTTTGGTTCCCGCTCGTCCTTAATGTGTAAAACGGAATAAATCACTATGCTGTTTTTGCTCTGAAAGAATTTATATTCCATTTTTGATCTTACTTTTAAGTCGTTTCGTTTTCCCTTTAAACCATATTACTTGTTCGTCCTCATTTCACATTGAATAATAAAATAAATTTCGAATCATGAAATAGTTTTATTTGTTTATCTTTGTGAGAGCCAAATTACTATTTAAGTTCAGTTTTGATATCGTATATATTGTAATACATCAGCAGAGAATATACAGAGAATGGAAACTTTACCATTACACATGATGCCAAGTGATTTAGTAGACCTACCACAGTAGTGCCCAGCGATTTAGTAGACCTACCACAGTTCTGCCAAGCGATTTAGTAGACCTATCTTAGTAGTACCAGTCGAACCAAAAAGTATTGCTGATGTTCATGGTTTTTTGTTACACTTTACTATTTTGCCTTACTATTTCCTTTGAGTTGGCTCCTATTGCTATATGTTATATTTTTTGTGTTATCAAACGTTTCAAAAATTGTTATTTTGTTTTTTAGCACACAATCAAAATATTGAAATCGTACCAACTAAGATTTTTTGCTAAAAAGTATTTTTATATGTCTAAAAGCGTTATATTCGTAGTTATTTCGATGAACAAAACATTATTGTTTACTCATAATTTTTTCATAAAACCAAACTGAATATAATTTTTTTAAAGCGTACTTTTTTCGGACTTTTTTTTGCATACATTTTCGCTTTATTAGCACGGCAATACATATCCATGAATATTATTCACCTCGCCAAAAATATTGGATTATCTTTTTATTTTGCGTGAATAATTTTATAATATTAATAGTGACTAAACAGTTTTTTTTCAAAACCAATAATTTATATTTATTTGTGGATAAACAGTTTTTTTCAAAACTTAAAATTTATAAAATAAAAAAAAAAAATGCCTCATCAGAGAAAATGTGTGGTCGGATGCAGTGGAAGCAGCACCTTCTATGAAATACCCTATGAAATACTATTTAAAAATTATAAGACGAGAGCATTTGATATTGTCGTTTTATTGTCTAAACACTATCACTTTGTATGTCCATTATTTCACATTAATGTGAATGTATGTAGAAAGAAATAAAATACAGAAGAGAATACACAGAATTTATTAATCTCTTCAAATAATAAACACTACGATTGTACCACACTAACTCGTCTTCCACCTCACTACAGCAATATCCCTAATCCAAGCCGAGCACAAGTTCACATCCCCAACCTACATTTACTAAATTGTTCACTTCCATAATATTCAATGATTTTTGGTCCTTTGTTTCTTCTTCAGCTATATTCCAGTGTGGGTCTGCTATGATGGCGGCCAACGCTCTGCCTTCATTTACAAAATTTGTTGCACTTACTGGCATCTCATCAATCGCATTTGCATATATTGTTTTACTGGCGCAGTCCATCCTTCTCATTTTTGCACTCCTCTATGTTGATAATGAAAATGTCTGCCTGCAATGATAAAGAAATATATTGTTGTATAATTTATTATCATTTAAATTAAAGAATATTGCAAAAATACTTACTTTACTTTAGAAAATGAGAAAATTTAATCAGCTGATTTATTTTTCACCAACAACAACAAAACTGAGGTGAACTTATATATACAGGGTGACAATCGTAAAGTGACGCACACATTTTAGCAGTTATTTTCAAAAGGACGTATTTCCATTAAGTACAATTAAGTGTTAACATTGCTGAATATATAAGCATTCATTTGAACCCCACCTCATTCAATATAACCTTCTTTAGCCTGCACACATGCCTTCAATCGATCCAGAAGTCGTAGGACTGTTCGCCGCAGGACTTCGTGATCAATTTCAGTCCAGGCTTTCTCTAATGAATTTGTCAGCGACTCCAGACTGTGGTGTTGAGATGCACAAGCCTTACTCTCTAAAATACTCCAAATAGAGTAGTCCATTAGATTCAAGTCTGGGGAGTATGGTGGCCATTCTTGAGATGTTATGAATCCAGAAAAATTGTCTTTTATCCATGTTTGCGTTAATTTTGCCATGTGGGAAGGTGCAGAATCTTGCTGGAAAGTCCAGTTTTCATTTCCAAATGTATCTTGGGCCCAGGGAAGAACATGTTCATTTAAAATGCTCCAACAAACAACCTGGTCAATTTTAACACCCTCTTCAATGAATATTAGAGGGGTTCTGGCATTAACGGAAACTCCAGCCCATACCATAACGGAAGCTGGCTTTTGAACTCGGCCAACAGTCCTATTTTGTTACGATGATGATGTTAGCCACATTCGGTCATTTTGCCCATTGAAATGTTGTTCAACCGTGAAAATTTTTTCATCTGTAAACAAGATATTTTCAACATTTTTTAACACGGAGGAGCGTAGCAACGCCTTGCATCTTTGCAGTCGCAAATCTTTCTTTTTTGTGTCAGATCTTGAGCTTTTCGGAGCTTGTACGGCTTAAGATTAAGCTTTAATTTTGCAATGATTCGCACTGTTTCACGGTTTACTCCCACTTCCTTAGCGATTTTTCTCATTGAGCGCCTTGGATTTCGCTTGATTCGTTTACGAATTTTTTCTGTTAAACCAGTAGTGGCAACTGTTGAAAATTTTCCCCGGTCTCTATCTCCAAAACTCACAGTTTCATTATATCGAATAATAGCTCGGTCTACCGTACGACTTGACAAATTTAAAGCCTTTGCAATTTGACGGCTACTATAATTTACCAAATGAAATTTCATAATTTCACGACGAATATTTTCCTTGTCCATTTTTATGGAAATTTCAAAATGTAATAACAAAAATTTAAATGAAATTAAAAGCAAAGCCAATGATGAATGAATTTGCTTTTTAAATTAAAGTAACTGTAAATGGCAAAGCTTGCTGCAGAGTATTAAACTTGCGTCACTTTACAATTGTCACCCTGTATGTCTGTCCGCTGTAGCGACATAAAAAACTCAAATTTTTCAAAAAATTGGGAGGAAGAGGAAGACTTTCCATTCTCTGAATATTCTCTGAAATCAGTATATGTCTTTTACTTTACAGTCGTACGCATATTTTCGCAAATATATCGAAAATATCCCTTGAAACCATTACATGGACAATGAAAATTTTTGTAACTTTTGACGTTTCGAAGTTATCAGTTTTATGTGGCCTTTAACGGTACATTTTTTGGAAGTGAGTTTCGAGGTAGCTCTACATTTTGAAAAAAATTAGCAAACTTTCCATTTTATTTGGAAGTTCCTGATATTTTTGGTATTTTTTTTTAATTTTTGTGCTAAATTTTTGATCGGTTTCACAGAGCCGAAAGAATCATTTTGTAACATACAGCTAAATTGGAAAATGATTGAAAATATGTGAATAATATTCTAGTAACTACCCAAAGACGCATTATACCTGATTTACGTCAACCACTTTCATCTTTCAAATAACCTTTAATCAAAGATCTTAATAATATAAAGATGTCTCACTCCATGCATTTATTTGTCCGCATAAAAATTTATGTTAATTCAGAAAGAGAAAATATTATTTGAAAAGTAAAACCAAGAGAGTTAAAAGTAAAGTAAGACACCAAAAAGTAAGTGTTTTTGTTTGTTGTTGCTTTGCAAAGCATAGGCAAAGAAATTTTTTGAAATATCGTGAAATTGAAATATCAAAGCACAAATTACAAATGAAGTGCATTTGTACCTACACACCAGGGATGCCAACTCATTTTTTCTTTCTCCCCGATAACTCTAGCGAAATTCCCCGATTTTCGACCAAATTCCCCACACCGGTATAATTTCATATTACAACAGTACGATACGCACTTCTCATATATACATTTTATAAGGGTTTTTTTGCAGCTTCATGGAAGACGTTTTGAAAATCGTTAAAAGCAATGGCGTGCGTGATTGCAGCTCACTGGAACATCTAAAAAAAAAAATACCATTACAAAAACTATAACTGTACTCTCAGGACTAACTAAGATAAAAATAGTTTTTTCAAAAATTGGACTTTTTTCGTAAAAACAAAGTTACAAATTGAGGAAAGAATTAACCAAACTTACATCCTGGGGCCATTGTAATGTGGAAGAACATATTTGAATTTCAGTTATAGCGCACGCCAATGGCAAAAACCTTGTTTTGAGAAAAACTGGTTTACAATTTTGACTATCGGTTTTAAACATATAAAATATACTTCTTCTTCTTCTTTATAATAGCTGACCATAATTTACAAGTTTATAGGTTACAGTCACCAAGGACTAACAGTTATTAATTAGAAGGTGCTGAACAAAGGCACAGCTAAGCCTTTCTAAACGGCTGAAAGAGAAACCAAAGCACTGCGCGATCGCGTTGGACTGTCTGAATACTAAACATAAACTGTGTTGCATTAAGCAATGTTTTTATGGTGTTGGTTGCGAATGTGCCAGAATTGTATTTAGGAATATACAAAATATTCTACACTGTTTGAGGTATTTTAATATTAAAAGCTGAACGGTTTCAAATTCCCCGCAAAAAACAGCTTATTTCCCGATTCACACTAATTAAAATTCCCCGCAAATCGGGGAATTCCCCGCAAGTTGGCATCGCTGCTACACACAAACATATTTGTTAAAGCATAAGCAAAGAAATTTTGAAAATAAATATTTTGTGGTTTCTTGGTACAAATAGCGGCAAATATGTGTTTGGATGGTAATGTTATGCCAAATTTTCATTCGTGACAACTGTAGAGTAGATCTTATGGAATTTTTAGGAAGAAGAATAAACAAATAAGAGATAATGAGGACATAGTAATTATTCTACGTCAAAGTACATATCATAGATGAGCAATTAATATCTGTAACAGTAATAAAAAACAATTTAATATGGCTTTTTTTTCTTTGTTGTTGTTCGCGCGATTTTACGCGAAAGAAAAAAAGCGAGAAAAATCTTCGTAAAATTATCGTTTCGTAAGTACTGACGAAATATCAAAGCGCAAATGCACTGATTACTGGGAAATCGCCATTATATTGAATTTACAAAAAACTTATAAAAAAAAGTTTTGACTTGAAGCAAATCTTTTTACATTTATATGCTCTCAAACCATTCTATTGTAGCATCAACATTCAAACTTAAAAGTTGGTGGCTGATCATATGACAAAATTTCCAGTTTCTATCTCAAAAATTTCTCTTTTGACGTCAATCACGTGCCATCACGACTCAAAAAGTTAGTTAAAATAATATGTAGATATATTTTTATTTATTCCACGAATCCACCCAAGATTTCCTCGATAGCTTGTCTGATTGCTCGGCAGTCAGCCCAAATAATCTGCTAGGATACCTAAACTCTACGGGGTGGGTTTAGAAAGAGTCCATCATTATTCCAGTTCGGTGAGGAAGCGGTTCCAAAACGGCGCTACAGTACTAATTGTGATATACAATGAACTTTGGGGCAGCTCTGATACCAACAGTAGAGGTGAGTCCATTTTTGATTATATTCTTTCTACTAACCTAACTATATGCAACAAGGGTAATCAACCAACATTTCATAACAGGGTTAGGGAAGAAGTCATTGATATAACGTTGGCCACAGATTCCAATACTATTAGGGTTGGTAATTGGAGGGTATCAGACATTTGTTCCTTCTCGGACCACAGTCGGATACTTTTCGCCATAAACTTTGTAGTAGAGGTCTCACGGCCATTTAGGAATCTCTGACTTCGAATTTTCCTCAGGTAACTGTGGTACTCCTAAGAGACCGGCATCTAGAGTATCACGCCTTTTTTTAATGAATGGTATGGCACAACGTTGAAAAGTTCACTGCAAATTCTCCTCAGGTAACTGAGATGCTCCGAAGAGACCGGCATATAAAGTATGACGCCTTTTTTTTAAGTTTAAGGTTGTTGGCTGCGCCACCACTACTTTCGAGTGCATAAATTCCATTTGTAAGAAGAAAGACGCATTGTTTAGTAGTCAATTTCTCTGAGTGCATCTCACTGTTCTTCACACGCATCTGCAATGCTGTCTAAGTCTTAAAGCGATTTTTGAAAAGTGGTAATGGTGTTCGACCATGCAATCTCATGTATAACATCGCTGCATTTCTTTATTGCTAAATGGTCAATGGACTTTAGGGTTTTTGCAGCCGTTACTGGCGGATACCTGGGGGTTGCCGTTTCGGGGTATGAGGGTGGTTGAGGCTGCAGATCCCACATCACTTATTTGGAAAAGAAAAGACAGTGGGCGTTTTCAGTAGAGTATCTAGAGGGGAGAGCTATAGGGGCTGAAGCCCTCACCTATAAGTCTAATATTGGTTTAACTTTTCCATTTTTGCCAGTTTTTAATCTGAATTCTGGTTTGATTGTAAGTCAGAATTTGATTTTATTTTAGTTTGAATTTTAATCTAAATTTGGTTTGAGTCTTAATCCATGTTTGGTCTAAATATTGATTTGCTTTCCAGCGTTTGCAGACCACCAGCAAATTAAAATTTCCTTCAAATTGTTTTCTTAAAATAGGCCATTTAACAATATAAATCCATCAGAAAAGTCATAATCAAGATTTTGATTTGAATTTGGTTCTTTTCTTGGTTTGAACTTCGATCTGAAAAAAGTAGTTGAATTTTATTTTGAAATTTGGTCGAAATTTCCGCTTATTTCTATACGATTTTAGTTTGAATTTTAGTCTCAGATTTGTTTCAGATATCTTTTAATTTTTGACCTGTATTTGATAAAATTTTTTTTGGTCTAGGTCTGGGTTTTGGTCGACAGTGAGTCTGATATTTATCTTCTAATTTAGTAAAATCAACCCCCCAAACCCAAATCCTAGAACCGCCACTGGGCGTTTTTCTTTATTATCTCTGAGCTGTAGATAGATTGTAGATAGTGATGATTCGATACAAGTAAAAACTCGATACTTTTCATTCGATTCAAGTACTTTTTTTACTCGATGCTATAACATAAGTATTTTACTTGGTATCGGAAAAAAGGGTCAGTATCGGATACTCGATACTTTTGGAAAATATTTATTTAAAAAACTGAAATATTGCTATACAATATTTAAAATTGTGGATCATTTTACAATATTTTACAACAATCAATAAAATATTTCAAAATGCTACTGCAGAATTATTCAAAATATTTCAGTCCATATTGCAATATTTTAATGTATGACAATATTTCCGGCCATGCATGTAGAACATAATGTTTATTGAAACCTTTTCATTAAAACAAAGTATTTTTAACAAGCTTTAATCTGTTGATTAGTTTTCCTTCTATTATAAATTTTCTAGCGATTTGCTAAATTAAATTAACGTCATTTCTATATGATTCACGTGTTTCCAGTGGAAATATCTCAAAACCATGATTTATAGGCAAAAAAACTTGTGTTGAGTAGTGTAAACTGTAGGCTCAACCATGTTGTATCACAATTAGCCGTTCTGGCTTGAATGTTTTCCTTGACAACCACTTAAAAAAAGAGTAATTTGTCTCTTTAAACGAGTATTCGATACAAGTACATATTCGATACTTTTTTCCGATATTTTCGGTAGCATCGATATTTTTATTCCACACAAGTAATGAGTAAAAGTATCGATGCTATGTGAGTATCGAATCAACACTAATTACGCTATTCAAAACGAAATTGGCGTCAGGCGCCTCAAGATGTGTTTTCACTGGAAACATGTGAATCATATAGAAATGACGTATGAGCTGCCTGACGTAAAATAAAAGTTGCAGTTTGTTGATTAGCGTTAACATATATATATGATATTTATTATGTTTAGATACAAATCTCTTGAAAATTTATAATAACTGGAAAACTAATTAAAAGATTATAGCTTGTTAAAAATATTTTATTTTAATGAAAAGGTTTCAATATACATTATACACAGTGTTGCAAAATTTAGTGAAGTAGAAATACCTGGGAAGTGATACTATTTTTCTTGTAGGTCTTGTCGAATAAAACAAGAATCTGTGTGTCAAATTTTGCAAACAGCCCCAAAATCTTGATTGACCGTTAAACCTTATCCTTGCGCACTTAGTGGATTATTGCCTGTAACTTAGTGGATTATCAGCAGATTTTCAGTTTCTTACCGGGTTTAGAATAAAGAATCTTAGACCTTTCGAATGGTAAATACAGTGTCGGACAAAACTAAAGCACGGATTCTTCCCTGTTTGCATTTTGTTCAGTAATATTGTAAAACAAGCTTGGACTGAAATTTTTTTTTATGAATGTAACAAGAATATACACTCGTTGTAATAAAATATAAGAAATATAGTATTATTTTTCAAATAAAATAAAAATATTAACACAAAAGTAAATGCATAAAACTGGCACGACAAAACTAAAGCACATATGGAATATATTAATGGAAAAGTTCGATTTCCCACTATTTTGTAGCGTATCCAATATTTTGCAGAGCTGTTGCACATTTTCGTGACAAGAACTCAATAAAATTGCTCAAAACGTCTGCAGAAATGTTCTTCCATGCAATCTCCGATTGGTAGAAAATGGAATCTTTGTTTTTATCCTTTATACGATGAATTTTAAGATCTATAATTTCTAACATATTTTTTGAGATTGAGATTGAGTTAATGGGTGGTCCTCTATCAAATCCCGATCTTATTGGGAACAAACCACTCTTTTACACACCGTGCTACGATCGTCATCGTGCTGATAGACATGCTTTAACAGCAGATCTTCCTCCGTATAAGGTAACATAACATTCTGGGGCATATCTTTGTACATCAGACGGTCCATTATACCTCTTATTTTATGAATTGGACCGATTTCATGGCCGAAAAAAATCACCAGACCATTATGTTGCCTCGCTCGTATCATACGGTGCTTTTACTTCATCGTTGCCTTTTGGTCTGCACACTAGCTTCAATCCGTCCCAACCTTTCATGTTAAATATAGATTCATCAGTAAAAACCACGATCTTTCATTTGCCAGCAGCTCAGCTGAAGTACGCGGATACAAATTCGAGCCTTGCCTGTTGATTCTATCGAGAAATAAATGGCTTTTTCACGCTTTAGCATGTTGTTAAGCCACCCTTCACAGCTCGTCGTTGGATAAACTTGTGCGAAATGTTTAAACGCAGTTTATTTCCAAGATATAAAAGGATATTTTTTTATAATCCGAAAGATGGGCTGATCCTCACGCTTGGTTGTGCCCCGTGGTCTGCCACTATACTATTTACTATATTTAAATATTTGAACTAAAATTTGCAAGAAATTTTTGATATATTAGCATTATTTTTTTATTACCCCTTTATTTCATTTTTTTCATTCAATAAGAATAGGTAGCACTAATTATGTTTATGCATACTTGGTGTCATCCCTGCAAATTATCGAATGAAAAATGTAAGAGGTACCAAAATTACATAGAGCCACAAATTTGCAACTAAATTTTCGAGAGATTTTCGAACGGTTTTATGGTAATTTGGGGTCGCTGATCACGACTGCGCACACAGTTTTCTCCATCATAATGACCTGAAGTCGGAAAAATGGGATCTTCAGGGGCTATTAAGAAATTTTTTTATTTCAGTAGATACGAATTTTATGTCTGATGCAAAGTTGTTAAGCACAAAGAGATAAACAATATACACTTTTCCTCCAACTCTTACTGTTATTGTCTTTGTTGTTATTGTAAACTGTATTATTGAAAACATGCGTTCCTTCATTTCAAGTATATATTTATTAAAAGTACAACTATGAACTATGTTATCAACAGCATTGCCAGACTGTTAACGATTATAGTGGGACACTTGCTCTTGACTTCTTTGAGCCTCATCAGTCGGTTTTTCACTACTCGGGAGTTCGTCTTCTTGGATCTCTGACTCATGTTGATTTTGACGAATTGCTGGTTCGAAATGGTGTTCTCTGTATTCGTTGGTATTTTGTATCGAAATGTTTCTTTCAATGTCTGGAGGAAAATGTACTTTACGTGGTTGAACTTTGGTAGATTTCAACTGATCGATGTGTCGTTTTATCGTGTAACCATCATCGAGTTTTACAAGATAATGAAGTTGACCAAATTTACCAGTACCAGTCTTCCATACTGTTTTGTTGTTTCGAATGTGTAAAACTTGAACTCTTTTTCCCACTCTTATTTGACGCACTCCTAGAATAGGTTTTGTAGATTTGAATTTTATAGGTGGTTTCAATGTATCAAGCCGGATTCGAATACGTCTGTTAAAATATAATTCCGCTGGACTATTTCCAGAATTGAGGGGGTTGTGCGGTACCTTTGCATTATTTCATCAACTTTCTTGTGTAGAGACCCTGGTTCTGAAGACATAGCTTTCAATTTACGCTTGAGTGTTTGCACGTTGCGTTCTGCTAAACCATTTGTACTAGGATGTCCTGGAGCTATTAGTTTTTGAAAAATTCCGTTTTTGTTGCAGTAAATTTTGAATTGGTCACTAGTAAAGATGGTCGTATTATCGGATACCATTATTGACGGATACCCATGAGAAGCAAAAATGTTGGAGAGGAGATTTATTGAAGTTTGCTTTGTAGGAGCGTCTCGTACGATTCGCACTTTTGCCCATCTGGGTTTTGCATCTACGACAATTAAGAAATAATTATTTTCGAAGGGTCCTGCATAATCGATGTGTACTCTTTCCCAGTTTTCAGATGGTTCCTCCCATTGATGAAGTGGGGCTTTTGCAGGTTTGGATTGAACTTGTACACATGCTATACATGACCTAACCATTCTCTCAATATCACGATCGATTCCTTTCCAAAAGCAATATATTCTGGCAAGTTGTTTCATTCTTATAATTCCAGGATGGGTATGATGGAGTTCTTGTAGAATTTGAGCTTGTAGCATTTTCGGAATCAAAACTCTTTGATCCTTGAAGTTTATGCCATTATTGAGTGTATAGATCTCATTTTCATCGGTGTTGAGTAAATTTGACATTAGTATAGAAAGTTCTGGATCTTTACTTGTTTCTGACGCCAATACTTCATCATATACGTATTCATTTAAAATTTCGAAAATTGATAAAAAACATAATTCATTTACCTCTTCATTAATGATTTTATCTGTAGACGGTTTTTCCAATAACTGTGTTGCACGAGACAGAAAATCGATATTCATGTGTTCCGACCCCTTTTTGTAGATTATTTCATAGTTGAAGCTTGATAGGAATTCGGCGTAATGCAGCAATCTGGCTGATGTTATTGCGGGCATCTTGTTGTGTTGATGAAAAATACGAGTTAATGGACGATTGTCGGTAACAAGTTGAAATTTTCTACCGTAAGTGTACATAAAAAAGTGATTGATTGTAAATACAATTGCTAAGGCTTCAAGATCTAATTGACTAAATCGTGGTCTTTTAGTCGCTGGAGACATTCAATTAAATTTTTTCTGCATTCTTCTTCCGTTGCTCCATGTACGATGATATCGTCGAAATATGACATAGTGTTTTTCAAGCCAGATGGTATTTGTTCAATTATACGATTAAATTCTGGTGGTGCAGTTTTTATTCCAAATGAAAGATTTACTCTGTAGTTACCTCTATGGGTTGATATAGTTTGAATACCACTTGGTTCTTGGCATGCTCGAAGATGTAGATACGCTTTATATAGGTCAAGACGACAGAAATGTTTTGATCCTTTTAAGTTGTTTAAGATTTCATCAATACGACGTATTGGGTAATTTGCTGATATGAGTTGTGAATTTACAACCATTTTGTAGTCGACGCAAAGTCGAACTCCACCGTCAGCTTTGAAAATAATTACAAGAGGAGATCCCCAGTCACTCCTTTAAACTTTGGAAATAATTCCAGATGCTTCCAAGTCGTTAAGCTCTTTTTCGACACGATCACGGAAGGCATAAGGAACTTCTCGTTCCTTGTGGAAAACTGGCTTAGCATCTTTTCGAAGTTGAAGCGTGATTTAAAAATTTGGCACACAACCAGCGGTGCCATATTGAAAGATTTATCTGTAAATTACAGTTTTTTCGGTCGGTATGCAGTCTTACAGATTTCCCTCAAATATTACAGTTTATTCCCCAATTTTACAGTTTTTGCAATAATATGCAGAATAGACTTAAATATGTTTTGGTTATCATAAAAATGTAATTGTATTTCAGAGTAGCACTTGCAGGTAGCGAATGTGGAAAGAATATTTCCCCAAATTTATACTAACAAAACTAAAAAAAATAAAAGTTGTTGTATTGATTACTGATGAACTATGGCTACTCAACAAATCGAACCCAGGAATGGCCATTTAATTTTTTAACTAGTCATAATTAGCCCTGGCAGCTCGTGCTCATATATATTTATATTAGTCTTAGAATTTATTGTAAGATTAATAATTTGTAATAACAATAATAACATATATTTGTTTTATACATTTTGAAATGAATTTGTTTCTTTTGTTATTGACTTATTTTACTTAATTTTAAAGGAATCAGTTTTTTTGATTTTATTAATATTATTACATATTTATTTAAATAAATTAATTTTAACTATTTCAGAGACTTTTTGCGAGTAGAATCTGACATCAGTTAAACGCAATTTTTTTCAAACAAAAACAGTCTGTTGTCGTTATGATAAATAACGCAAATCAAAAAACATAATTTAAATTTTTTTTTTTTTGGTGAGTGTTATAAAAACTGGTTTAATACAAAATTTGTATGTTCGTTTATTTTGTATTCCCGAATCATGCCTAATGAGCGAACCTTTTTTTTCTAATTGTGCACCATTATTGTACTAAGTTTCCCAGAAGTTATAGGATTTAAAATTTCTGCCCCGTTCACGAAAGCATCTCCCAAACATACGGAAACTATTATAATATTGGACCTTTTGAATTTGGAATGATGGGCAAGTGACTGAGAAATTTTTCAAATTAAAAATTTTAGTTTCGTTTCTTTCGTTTTTATGGGTTACGGTGTTTTTTCCAAAAAACAGTTTTTGTTGTTTTTACTTTTTACAGTTTTTGCCAAAAATATGGCAACACTGCACACAACCCACTTTTTGTGTAAAAACTTATTGAAAATTATTAATGATATCTGTAATTGAATTCAAATGACCCATTTGATTAAAATTTATTTTGTTGACACATTGGTTGTCCACTAGCTGGAGGTTAACATTTAAATGCCGGATCCAAATTCGACCCAAAAGAGCTTCATACTCATTGGGTACAACGTACATATCTTCTACTGATCGACGATTGTTATATTTAACCTCGACATATACTTTACCATCAGGAATTATTATGTTTTTTGTGTAAGATCGAAATACTATTGAAGATGGTTGTAGTGTTGTTTCAATGTTAAGTTGTTCGAATTCATTTCGTGGAATTAAGGTAAATCCTACGCCAGAGTCTACTTAAAATTTTTGA
This sequence comes from Toxonevra muliebris, assembly GCA_963691655.1. Lineage (NCBI taxonomy): Eukaryota > Metazoa > Arthropoda > Insecta > Diptera > Pallopteridae > Toxonevra > Toxonevra muliebris. The sequence continues at coordinate 17,109 of OY829331.1, read as the reverse complement.
GGCCGTCCATTTATATCAACGGTTATATAGTATTTATTAGCATCCTTTTTGTAATTATCGTGTTGATTGTTGTGAATATCAACGATTTGATTCATTATCTTTAGAAATTGGCTTGTTTTTGTTTGAAGAATTTATTAACTTTTTTAGGCACACTTGTTGAACAAGACCCGTTTTATCACATGACTTGCATTTGAGGTTATGTAGGTTGGTGCGGCACTCTTTTGTTTTATGGTTGTCTCTTCCACACCGTATGCATAAATTTTCAATACCCAATTGGTTGTAATTTAATTTTGATTTTGAACGCATCGGTGGTCTTGACGATGAATTATTCCTTGATCGGTTCTTATGACGATTTGTACCTGTATGCCTAGAGCATATTTTTTTGACATCATTTACACTGCTTGGTTGTTTCGAATTGAGTTCGCGGCTGTCAATTTTAAATGCTTCCAAAGATAACGCTTTTTGCATGATTTTTTCAAAATCTGACTCCTCAGATTGAAGGGGTTGTTCACGGATTGTGTTATCTTTGATTCCTCTAATGAATTGTGCTCGAAGAAAAATGTTAGAAATGTCAGCATTGCATTGACATGCCGACACAAACGCACAATCATTTATATCACGCCGGAGTAAGGCCACAAAACTATCCACTGTTTGATCCTCGTTGTGATATGTTGAAAAAAGCGATGCTGGATGACCACAATCTTTTTCTTGGGGCACAAATGCGTTTCTAGTTTTTTCACTAAGTCATCGTATTTCAGCTCAGTAATACTCTTGGGGCCAATCAATGATACTACACCCAGATAAATACTTACCTCGTTTGAAGAAAAACGGCTATCAAATTAAGGAAAAATGGGAATGATTTGGCGGTTTCCTCATTTAGATATACAAAATTTCTTTGAATTGAGGAAATATTTTTTCTTTATTTTAGAGAAAAATTTCTTTGAAAGAAGGAAGTTTTCTATAAATTAAAGAAATATGTCTTCAATTTGTAGAAAATGCGTTTTTCAAATGAATAATATTTTATTTCAATATGAGAAATGGTATATAATTTAGGTAAAATTTTCCTCAGTTTGAGGAATAATTTCCATAAATTGAAGTCAATTTACTACCTTTTTAGAAAAAAATTCTGAATTTAAGGAATATTTTCTAGAATGTTTTTTTAATAAAAAGGCATAGAAATCATATTATTTTTTTTAATTGTATTCATTTATTATTTTATTTTGAATAAGTATTTACATTCATACGTATTTTTACATACACTACAAGCGTCGTCGCCTTGAAATTATCAAAAGTTCCTTGTGGCCATCAAAAAATTATAAATTGAAGTTTATTGAAATTTATATCTTTTCAATATATTTTATTTCCACCCTCCCCCCCAATATATATACAAAATAATAGTTACACATTAGAATTCTAACTTCAACAAAACAGAAAATTATTTTTATTTAACATTTTCAAAACAAAACAAACGCACCTGATTTCTTTGATTTTATACATATAAAAAAAAAAAAATAATTTCTTTAATATATAGTGTAAAGTACAAAAGTTGAGATCGATAAAAATTTATTTTGCCTAAATCAGCCTGCTCATAAAAATAGGTACACTTATGCTTTATAGAAAAGTACAAAAAAATTAACAACGGTAAGAATAGTTTTGTATTTATTTTTAATTATTTATCTAATAACCTGTATATCCATCCCCATGTTGGACTACATTCACGATTCCTTTCGGCATGCTGTTGATCAAAGTCTGACAGGATTGCTTGAGTATGTCGTACCACATTTTTCGAACAAATTGTCACAACTGCTCCTTGTTTTGAAAAAGTTTGCTTGGACAATTTGTTTTTCAACTCTCCCCACAGGTTTTCCATCGGTTTCAAGTCCGGGGACTCAACAACAAATCGACTTAATGGTCCTCAAAGTGTTTTTTTTTTACCAGCATGGGATGTGCTTTGGGTCGTTATATTGCTAAAAGACTCAATGCAAAGGCATGTTTTTCTCAGAATAGGGTAGCATCACATTTTCTAATTGTTCCTTGTATTCGGCGACAGTTATTTTATTTGTTGTCAGGTATATAGGAAATATCCATGAAAGGTAACACCCCACACCATAATACTTCTACCTCCATGCTTCATTGTTTGTTTTTTTGTTAAGCAAACATGAAACATCTTTGCCTTTGAGGCGTCGAACATTCCTTTCTTCATCGCATCCAAAGAGATTTACCTTAGTTTCGTCACTCCATAAAATATTTCTTCATTTTTTTTGCTTTCAGGTCCTTACCAATTTTCGTGGTCCTTTTTTTATAGTTTAGCCTCATATACAATTTTTTTTTTTTGCGTTGAGGGAACTTTTTTGGCTATTCATCCTGGTGGGTTGACTTTTTATAGCCGTCACCAAATTCTTTCAGCACTCGCAGCACCTCGTTTAAAATTTTTACTGCAACCGCCTTTAATGATTTAAATGGGTCCTTTCTTCATATATGGCTATCAAGCGTTGTGTTCGTTTTTGAAGGCCTACCTTCGATTTTCTCTTTTTTATCACATTTCTGACAAAATTATGGGATATGTTAGTTAGTTCACCAATGCACCGAAGAAATTTTCCATATTTTCTCAAGTTGGAAACCGATCGGGGGGTTTTCGTCGGTACGATGTGATTTACGGCCCATATGAATAAAAATTTCCATTATCAATTCATGTCGTTTTGCAAAAAATATTAGAGAAAGCTTACCGTTCTTTAAAAAAAAAATCCGAAAAAAATGTAATATTAACTTTTATTAGAATGTATTAAATTACGCTTGTAGGTGTAACTATTATTTTGAGCAAGCCAATTTGTAGTTCATTCACAGAAAGTTAAAGTAAATCATATATTGAGGATTTACACTTTCTATTTTTTTGACAACAGCGTTGCTAGATTATGCTGTTTATATTTTCTCCACAATTTACCGTTTAAATTTCCAAAAAAGTTGTGCAGAGGAGTTAAAATGAATAGTTATGAAGTGTAACTATTATTTTGAGCAGGTGTGTATATGCATTTTTTTCACTAAAAAATTAAAATGAAAAACAAAGCGTACGCGATTGTCTGCTAAGGCCAAAAGAGTAAAGCTAGTTTTTTGTGTATACCAAAATTTTGTATGGAGAACATTTTTGGTATATTCGTCTCTTTCTTACTGTGCAACTAAATTTGTAAAAATGAAGAAATAACTTACTTCAAATTGAACACCATAGTTACATGAAGGAGCACATTTTTCTTCATTTTGAGGAAAATTTACTAAAACGAGAGAAATTTTCGTGGATTCAAATTGAGGAAACTTTTTCTTTGTTTTAGAGATGGGTATTTTTCTGGGTGTAGCAACCTGTGTAGATCCGATGGAATTCACAAGCATTTGATGGCATAATGTTTTATTTGTAAACTCTCCTTTCATTCTAAGGTAATTTTCAAACCTTTGACGATATAGTTTGAAATTTTATTTATTTTCATCGGAATTCTCAAATGGCGGTAGCATCACTTGTAACGGCGGCGGCTGCTGCTGTTGTTGCTGTGTTTGCTGAAGAGTCGAATTTGTCTTTACTTGTTGCAGCAAATCACGTTGATTTCTGTTGAAAACTTCTAATAGTTGTTCGAATAGTTCTTTATTCATAATTATATTGCTATATTTTACTTTTTGTAATTATTTTTTTTATTATTTTATTGTTTTCCCTCGTCGCCAATTGTTCTAGTCTTTGTTGTTATTGTAAACTGTAATATTGAAAACACGCCTTTCTTCATTACAAGTATATATTTATTAAAAGTACAACCAAAGATCTTAATAACATAAAGATGTCTCACTCCCATACATTTGCTTTTCCGCATAAAAATTTCTATTCGGATTTATAATAAGTCCATATAAGAGTAACATATGAAATCAAAACAGCAAGAAAGCCAAAGAGAACATTTTTGACGAAAGCGCGACGCTGCAAAAAAGTAAACAAATCATCGTAAAATTGTGTGTGCTAGTAAATACTCACGATTACAAACTAAGTGCAATTTTACCTACACACAAACATCTTTGTCAAAGCATAAGCAATCAAATTTTGTGTTTTTGGAAATAAATATTTTCTGGTTTCTTTGTGCAAACAGCGACAAATATGTGTATGAACGGCAATGTTATGCAAAATATGCATTCGTGGCAACTGCAGAGTAGATTATATGGAATTTTTAGGAAGAAGAAGAAAAAAATAAGCGGTCATATGGACATAGTAATTATTCTACGTCGAACTAGACGGGTAGTATTTGTGGGTTTAATAATAATTTAATAACATAAAATATTTTATTAACGATTTTAAGATTTATTTTTTATAACAAAATATATACATAAATGGGTTATATGAATTATATAAAAATGAATGAAAGTAAAACAGAAAAAAATAACCCATCAAAAAAAAGATTATTCACATAAAGCATCTATTAAATATCTACCTCAACTTATTTATTTTTCGTAATACAGTAGAATTCCTATAATTCGTAATCGCAAGGAACCAGCAATTTTTTTTAATAAGAAAAATACGAATTAACGGGATTTATTTACTAGAAAGAAAAATAATTATTCATTTAGCTGAAATATGATCTAAGCCTGTAATTTTGTGTTGCTCGCTCTTCTCGCGTATCTTGTCTACTTAATTTTCATACACCTCTGGTAAAGCAACGAACAAACTGACCTACATGGATGGAATGAATTAAAAAACTCGCAACCGGAAATTCCTGCACCTGTAATAAAGAAAATGAGTTCTACTGAAAGGATGTTTTAATGTTTGACGAAGTTGTAATTAGAAGGAATTTGAGTTATAATATTTCAGTCGATGTTATAGATTCATTGGAATATTTAAGCTACAAGCGAACTAATAAAGGTGCCGGTGAAGTCTGCACTTTTATGCTGAGGGTCTTATTTTACAAATGGATATTCGTTTTTGATTATGTTGTTCCAGAAACTTCCATTAAGGGCCATATTTAAAAAAAAATTATACTTGCTAAATAACACACAGATTGCAACAGAAATGCATTTTAGAATACGAGTGATAACTTGTGATCAAGGCTCAAACAATTGAAAATATTTTGATCTCTTGGGTGCATTCGTGGAATAAATAAAAATATGTCTACATATTATTTTAGCTAACTTTGTGAGTCCTGATGGTAAAATTCAGATTGACGTCAAAAGAGAAATTTTTGAGTTAGAAACTGGAAATTTTGTCACATGATCAGCCACCAACTTTTAAGTTTGAACGTTAAATAACAATGTCGATGCTACAATAGAATGGTCTGAGAGCATATGAATGGAAAAATATTTATTTCAAATCAAAATTTTTTTGTATAAGTTTTTTGTAAGTTCAATATAATGGCAATCCCCCGGTAATCAGTGCATCTGCGCTTTGATATTTGATATCGTCAGTACTTACGAATGCACACGACAATTTTACGAAGATTTTTTCTTGCTTTTTTCCTTCGCGTAAAATTGCAATCAAGAGAACAAAAAAAAAATTAAATAAAGCATTATTAAATTGTTTGTTAGTACTCTTACAGATTCTAATTGCTCATCTATGATATGTACTTCGACGTAGAATAATTATTTTGTCCACATGACCGCTTATTTTTTTCTACTTCTTCCTTAAAATTCAATATAATCTACTCTACATTTGCCATGAATGCATATTTTGCATAACATTGCCGTTCATATACACATTTGTCGTTGTTTGCACAAAGAAACCAGAAAATATTTATTTCCAAAAACACAAAATTTCATTGCTTATGCTTTGACAAAGCTGTTTGTGTGTAGGTACAACTGCACTTCGTTTGTAATCGTGAGTATTTACGAGTACATACAATTTTACGATGATTTGTTTCACTTTTTTGCAGCCAACAACAGCAAAAAAAAAAATGTTCTCTTTGGCTTTCTTGCTGTTTTGATTTCATATGTTACTCTTATATGGATTTATTATAAATCCGAATAGAAATTTTTATGCGGACAAGCAAATGTATGGGAGTAAGACATCTTTATATTATTAAGATCTTTGCTTTAATGCTTGCCTTACAACATTTTCGCATTTTGCGTTTGAACTGCAAATTTAGTATTAACTTAACTCATTTCATGACGGCCTCGATAGTCTAGCAGGTAGTGCACTAGATTTTCATTCGGGAGGTTCGGATTCGATTCCCGTTTTCGTCTGATGGTTCATTTTCATGACCTTTTTATATTCACTATCAATATGAAGAGTATGAGAAGTATAAGAAAGTGTACAAGTACACACCTTGGTTGGTAATGGTAAAACCACCAAACCGATAAAAAATTACCACACCGCCGTTCGGAATCGGCGTTAAACTGTAGGTCCAACTATGTGGTATCACAATGAGCCGTTCAGGCCTAAGTGTGTCTCTCCACAGACAATCTAACCTAACCTAACTCATAGCCATCTTAATTTTGTTGTGAACAATCCCTTGGTAATGTGTATCTATATATGAGCCGTTGTGTGCAAAAGTGATGTAAGTCAGTTTTTTTTATTCTTTGGACTTTCACCTTCAGGCAATAATTTTGGCCTCATTTAGTTTCCTACAAAAAAGGTGTACATCTAGATTGAACATATATGTATACTATAAAGCTTCCTGTACATCGGGAAAATAAACTTTATAAGAGCACTATTTTGCACAGCATTTCTACAAAACCAATGTATTTTCAAAAATCAGACTTTGACTTACACTTTTGCACGCAACGGCTCATATGGGTTCCATCCGCAAGAATGTATCGAACGAAATTTTTTCCAAAAATTACTTTGTGGTATGTCCTTATTCGACTTCCACCTTCTAGAAAAGTTCTTGAACTTTGAACATATGTATATCAGTATGCTTTGAATAGTAAACAACAAATATACGTTAAATTTATTTCCCATTTTCTTCCACACTTTTCTTTTCAAATCGATTCTTTTCTATTTTACTCTTTTATAATTTTATAAGCACTCATATTCTCGATTTGTATTAAAGAAATTAATTATTTCACTTCGATTAAGTTTAATTTGTGTCATTTTTAAATACTCAAATGGGTTGTTAGTTGTAGTACTGTCTTGACTTGACATTTTGATGGTATCGGTACTCTATACTTTTATCCCTATGCCCGATACTTTTTTACTCGATACTTTTATTATGAGTACTTGTACTCTTTGATTACATTGATGCTGGTATCGAAATTCGATACTTTTCAAAATTTGCAGTACAAAAATTAGTACTAAAGAATGAAAATGCAAATGCAATCAAAATTAAACAGTACGACTTGTACTTTTTTGAATATATGTATAATCAGATTATGCTAATTTATATTTAAAAATACAAACTACAAACCGCTACCTCTATTCTTGAAACACATATCTTCATTTTGGGCGAAATTGAGTTTTTTGCTTACATTGTATAAAATCAGCTAAGAATCCAGAAAGAAATAAATTCTTTTGAGTACCCGATATTTTTCGGCCGATACTTCGAATTAGTATAGTGTCGATATTTTCGATACTATAGTCGAGACAATATCGCTCATTTACTAAAAGACTGTCATAACTCAAAAAACGCGATTTTGAAGAAAACGTGTTTAAACTTTTCAATTGACTCCCACTTTGCAGAAAAAAGAAGAAATCTTATAATTCTCACGCACAGAGTATACAAGATATTAATATGAAATTTTTACACAATATGAAGCGTGACATAATGAATAATTCTGTATCATTAACTCAGAAATCGTGTTTTTTGACTTATGACAGTCTTTTAGTAAATGAGCGATATGTTAAAATCAGCGCACTAAAGTCAACTGGAAACGTTAAAAATATCAAAGGCAAAAATCAAAAGTACTTTTTTGTTGGCCAATGTAATAGATACTCAAAAGTGCTTGGGTGTTTTTTTGAAATAAAATTTAATTACAAAATTTTAAAACTATAAAATTATTAAAATTTTCACTGAAATTGTATAAGAAATATGCCTAAACAAGAAATGTGGGCAAAAGTAGAATACAGATACAAGACGATTTTTGGAGGTTTTCCAAACAATTTAGTTCACGAACGGTAATCGCTAGGGTCAAAATAAAATAACCTAAGGTTCATGAAGGGTACAACAACAATTTTTTTTTCGAAATGCACTTCAACGAAAAGTAATAAGAATTTACTAAAATTAACTTCATGTACATTTTGACTACATTGCGAATGTTTTATATGTAAATTTTTGAAACGGTGGCTTTCTTTCCTGCTACATAGTGGAGTGTGTCAAAGGTATTAGTTAAACATGCCATTGAAATTAAGAAATAAAACAATAAAAATAACAATCCAGATATAACATTAAAGAAAATAAATTTTTGTCTTACTTGCCGCAGAATCTGAATCCATAAAACAACTTTATTTAAATTATTACAATTTGTAGAATTAGTAAAAATATAAGAGCATTTTGCAAAATTAGTTTTAGTCTAAACGGCAACGCGTAAACTCCAATTATATTTTAAGTGTGAGAGATCCCAGCTCAATCTCTACATACATACATATATCTAAAGCATATATGTATGTATCTATTTAATATCCATAATCAATCAATCTGTGACTTAATTAACTGATTCAAATTCAAATTAAAGTGAGTGAGTGATTAAAAATTTTAACACCATAGTGCTATGAGTAATTACATATGTATGTGTGTACACTGGTGTACGTACAATTAAGTCATACAATTACGAGTAGAAGAATTTTAAGAAAAAATCAAATATGTGAAAATTTTCTAAATAATCGTATGTCTTAACGATTTAATTTGCTGTATAATTAAGTCATAGTTATGATAAACAAAAACATTTAATAATAATAAGTTTGATTTTTTTTATTTTTGAATGAGACTTCTCCTTTAGTACTTTGTGGAAACGATTTTTGCCTGACGATTTCTGTACATCTCTTCAGCAATGTTTCGACTAGTACCAGAGCATTGGGCAGCAGTAATTTTATTCTGTTCCTCCTGTTCAAATCGTTGTCATGCTGAAAGATCCAACCCAAAGGTAAATTTTCACCGTATCCTCGAAGAAGCTGATTTTTTTTTTGTCTTTGTAGATTTCTTCAGTAATTTTGCTATCGATTTCAATAATTGGACCAACTGACCAACTCCAGATGAAGTGAAACGCCACCAAACCTTTACACAAGATCCCCATGCTTAACAATTTTCTTAGTAAATTTTGGGTTTAGCCCAGCATTTGGTGGATGCCTAACGAAGGGCCTTCCATCGACTCTAAACACATTAAATTTGTATTCATCGCTCCAGACAGTCGTTTAGAAATCGCTTAACGAACTGAATGCGTTGCGCAATATTTTTTTTTGGAACGTTGGTTTAACGTCTGCCTATTCGCCTAAATAATGTTTTTTTTTTCGGTTTATCGTAAAGTATAGTTCTGGCTGATATTTTCAATTTGTAATCTAAGTTCATTTGTGATTTTAGTTCGATTAAAGTTAAGAAATCGTCCGTTTTGCTCAGCCTAAGCAAGTACCTGTCTGACAACTTTTCTGCGTGAAAAATCTAGCTCTTCTATGACCTTTGCATACTTCCAAGGTTCTGGAAAGTTTTCCAAATGACCTCTCTCTTTGAGGGAGTGGAGCTCTTCTTTTCGCCCATCACAGCCAAAGTCAGCAATTGGTCAACTAAACCATACTGAAAATGTGTAAGTTATCAATTTTATTAGTTTATACAGAATTTAAGTACTCTAAATCAAGTTGATTGCGAAAGAATATAAAATGACTTAATTATATGTCCACTTCTATTAAGGCAACTAATGGTATCGCAAAATTGCGTTATAAAAAACTCTTGGACTAGTAATACAAAATCTTTTTCAAACTCAGCATAAAATATTGTTTTAGCGATTTAATTATGTGACCACAAGTGTACGTGCCGCTCGTTTTCTACAGACTGTTATAAATCAAAATAGCAAATTTTTAAAGAATATTACAAATTGCTTTTAAAGTTTTCAATGAACTACAAGTTCATAAAATACCGTTGTTTTTTACACAAATTAAAGCATTAAATAATAGTTATTTCTATATGCTTAACTCTATTTTTTTTTTTTATTCTTTTCCTATAGGAATATGGGGAAAAGAAACAAATTTTCCCGGGGATTTTATTCGGGAATATTTAGAAAAAGGGCTGATTAGAATCTGTGGTCCAACTACATAATACTACTTAAACGGACATCAAACAATTTAAATAACAATTAATTACAATATTAATGAAAGAGGGAAAATTTAAAACATAGTTTCGAAATGATATTTTGTTAACAGAACCAATTTCAGATCTGTTATTTTTCTGCATCATTATCTCAATTTTTTTTTCCAAATGCGAAAAGCGCTTAGCATATGACAAACTCATATAATAATTTTCATCTAACATGACATGTTAAATGTTTACATTGCGTCATTCGTGCAATGTTTACTTTTTTTAAATATTTTTATTTACGAGTTAAAAATATGATATATGCATACTGGTCTAAAAGTCGTCACTGTGGGTTTGGGTTGATAAGCAAATTTGTTTTCTATGACGCTGGTTACACGAGTGCAAAGTTGAACGATGCGGAGTTGACAATCATTTTACACAATTTACACATTTCATCAGCATGACTTTTATCTTTTGCTGAACGTCATGAAGAAAGGCGGAAATGAACTACAATTGTCATATAATTTTTTTAAAAAGATTTTTGATGTGTAAACATTTTAGCTCACGGTATGGGCAAAATTTCAAATGTGTAAAATGTAAGAATAACTGTATCGTAAGATGTAAGATAACTGTAACGTCCAGTTCCCCTCTCGCTCACACTACTGCGTGGCATGACTATGCTACTCTAAACAACAAAGAGAAGAGAAGAAGAGAGGGAGAAATTAAACTACGAGCGGAGTTTGTTTGTTTATGTGTCGATCAATTTACTCACTCATATTTACATACGAAAACAAAATGTGTGTGTACATTTATTCGTGGCAGAATTATTTGTTGATGTTAAACGTGTGGAGATCGACATACCATACAAGCAGAGAAGTCGCCGTAGCAAACACAGGCGTTTTGATTCGGTTAGTTAGATTGGATTAAAATTAAATATTTTTAAAATATAAAAACAATACAAAATGATAAGTAATAAAGAATCTAGGTTCCAATAAATGTATAAACAAAATTTAATGATAATAATAGCAAACCACGGCATTATAAAAAGTTTGCTTTGTGCATTAACCTGCAACACTTTTTGTATCTATGTAAAACAGAAAAAATCAAACTTATTTATTACAAAATCACTTATTTACTTCAAAGAAAATACATTGTTTCTTATTTTTATTAAATGCAGTTAAGGCAAATCTCTTTGCGGTGCTTTTAAAAAGTAGTGGGGTGACTGGTCTTGCTTGGTGTATGTGTGTACAAATTCATATACCTATACGACGTTATATAAAATTTTCAAATCTAATAAAATTTCAAATCGACAGGAAGTAAAACTTAAAGCGCGGAAAAAAAGATGCAATTGCAGTTTCGTATATGCGAGCATATCGTGCCCGATGCATTCAGTAAAAGAAAAATGATTCAACTACAACATATCAGCCCTCTTCAGGTTTTGGTGGAAATGCAAAATATTTCTGCTATTACAACAACAAATACATGCGATATGGAACAAAAATTTGCATTGATGCAAGGCCTATACATATGTAGCTTATGTATATGTTGGTTCAAATGTTTACACATCAAATATCTTGCGTGCCTTGCACGCATACATTTTTTTTTTTTTAATTTTATTTAAAATTCTTCCGTCCCTAGTGTCAAGTTGACACTACTTTAGACTTTCAACGTGAATATTTGGATATATGTGATTATTTCTGGTTCAAATTTTGCGACTTCAGTTTTTTTGTCTTCATAAGTGTTATTTCGTAGCAAGAAGTATTAATTTAACTGAGCTGTCAACAGAACAAAACAAACCTATGAGTCCCTTAGTGTCAAAATGACACTATTTGCATACCTGAGAGCAAAAGCGTATAAAAACCATAAAATAAAAATATTTTTAATTAGTGTACCGGATACATATATATTTCTATTCTTTTTATACATAAAACTGAATCTATTTGAATATTGATCATTACTTTATTTTAAGATTTATTGAATTATTGAATTTCTTGAATATTTTGATTATCATATAATATTAGCCACTACTGTAATGTTAAATTCTTGCTCTCATCGCTTTACTAAATTTAATGTTTTCTTTATATTTTAAGTTTCATTCTATTTACTGTTACTAAACTCTCACTCAATTAATGCAGTCATGAATTTATGTATAAAGGTAGTTAAGCTGGCACAATGAAGAGCATTAGGCATTGAGATTTCGATCAATAAAGATCATTTGATCAAAATATAAAAATTTACTGTGCGTCTTTTTATTTTTGCGAAGTCAAGACACAAGTAGACTTTTACAGACTCTTGTGGCTGACTGTTTTGAAAACATAAAATGTACGAGGACGGATATAGACGCTATAGTCGTCTTATCCGGGCCCGTGCTACGCATCCTAAACTCTTTCCTTACATTAGGAATTTTTTTTTTTGTTCAAGCCTAACAATTGAATTTAATTCAATCTTTACTAATTCATTTGAAGTGTGAACATCGTTTTGTCCAATGATTCGGTCGATATGGTAGCTATTTCTGGGCGTATGTTGGCTTTAATTTCGTTTAGGGTCCTTGGTTTGTTGATATAAACCTTTGACTTCAAGGAGCCCCAGAGGAAAAGTCCAGCGGTGTAAAATCCGGCGAACGCGAATGCAAGTCAAAATCACCATTTTTTTGATATCAACAGACCAGGGAACAATGGCTTAAAAAAATCGATTGTGGCACGAACCGAGTGAGGTGATAGTTTCTCAATTTTCTCTACGGGGAAATTGAGAAACTATTTTGTATGTACAACTGAACAATTTCAGAGCGTTCTTTCGGAGTGTACTTTTCCATGGTATATGGTATGTCATTAGTCGATCTGACATCGCTGTCAAAAGTTACAGCGTTGCCAGATGCTTCCACTTTAAATGGCCTACCCTGTAGTGCAGAAGACAAAAAAAAAAAAAAACAATATTCCAGAGATCCACCAGTTTTAGGGCCAACACTGTATGCGTCTTAACGCTGTACTGTATTATCTTCGCTCATGCTTTTCATTGAATTTCAATGTTTGTGAATCGCGTGCAGAGCCATTAAATGGGCCAGTTTTTTAGTGCGTGTGGTTTATTTTGCATTTTTAGTTTCAGCAATTGTTGCAAAGCAGTAAAAGGATAAAGTCTACAGTCGTCGGTCGAACTTTGCAAAGTTTGGATAATACGAAAATTGCAGCTACCAAAAAACTTTGCAAAAGAAATGGCCAAATCCCGATCTAAACTTAATTGTTGCTCTTATCATTCATATCATTTACATAAGTAGTTCCACTCCCAGGCTCCTAAAGTTACATATTGGAAGTACTTGCACATACAAATTTTTTCCACACACATACTCGTATTCTTAATATAAGCCAAATCAGACCATAAAAATACATTTTCGAAATATCTCGACTCCAGCGCCACTTACTGGATCCATTTTTAGTAAATATTTTCGTTCCTATGTAGCTAGCATATATTCTGAGTTAAATCGGATCATAAATGAGGAACGGAAGGTTAAATTCAAACATGTAAAAAAATGGAAAATAAAATGTTGGCAAAAAAGGAAACGAAATCTATGAAATACGCCACAGTAAAAGTTTTATCACAAAAAAAATTTACTCCATATAGCCCAAATCGAAATAGACACGGAGCTTAAGTAACGCGACGAGATGATTATTTACCAGGGTTCAGAAAGTACACACACCATACACACAACCCAGTCGGAAACAATGTACTCTAAAAGGCCTTTATGCTTTGTGCAAAGCAAAAAGGGCTTTGGTTTACCATTACGCACCATTACGCTTTTTACATTACATGTCCTAGGCGATCAGCACAAGAGCGCATAATAGAATGAGAGCCGCAAAGCAGCAATTGTAGTGCTCTCTTTTCTTACAGACTACTGCACTCTTTTTCTTGCAGACCTATACTCTCTTTCACTCCATTTAACCTCCGCAGTAAGGCATAGCAAAGCAATACATTTTATAAATGCTGAAAGCAGCGAGGTAAAGCAAAATGCCGATAATACGACAACAAATACGATGTTCGTATTATCATTTTCTTGCACTATCTCTCTGCAATTGACGACTATACTGCTTTGCTTTAGCTTTATTGTGGAGTTTAAATGGAGGAAGAAATTTGGTTTGTAAAAATGAATTACGCATGTACACAAAAATAATTTTTTTTTTCACTTTAAATTTTTATTGTCATTTTTATAATTGAAATATTGTAGAAAAATCTTACAAATTGATATAATATGTACTTACAAAAAAATAACTTCTTCTTTATATTTAAATAAGCTTCCTTCCATCTTTTTCACGTTTCAAGTCAGGTTTTTCTTTTATTAATAATCATCTGAAGTGAATGCTACTGATGCCCGCGATCTAATAATTTAAATTAAATTAATTATAAATTAAATAAATAAGAATTTTTATAAAACCTTTTAGTATTTTTGTTAGCACAAATGTTTTTTATACACCCGGATGCGATGTAACCGCCAAGAAATTAAAATGAAAAAACGATCGAACGAAAACGAAAAGAGTAACAGAAAAAATATATTAACCTTATTTCTGTATCAATGTCAATTTGACACGATTTGGAGTTTCAAAAATCTGCAAATATATAATGCATTGTACTAATATGAAACCAAACGCAATAAAATTTGAATGCAGACATCGGGTTAACCGATTTGATACACAATGTTGAATAGAGAGAGGCACTAATGCGATAATATGAGCACCAAATACGAAGTTTAACTTCTGATGTTCGTATTATCGTTCTCTTGCATTGTTTCAGTGAAGCAGCAGCTAACGAGTATAGTGTTTTTATTCAGTCTTCAATCAAAAGAGAAGACTGTAAAAAACTGCGTCAGAATAAGGTGTAATGGAGTGAAAAAAGGTCTTTTATTTCACTCCTCTGCAAAGTACTTTCATTTTGTCCGATTGGGAATGTATTGTTGAAAAATAACCAACACATATTTTTATTTTCATATCAATTTTGTGTGTATTAAAATTTTGTTCGGTGTCACACGCGATCGTGTATGTGTATCGTTTTAATATTTGGTTTCGTTCGCATAAATCGGTAGTTCACGTATGGTTCGATCGAACACACACAAACCACACACAGGTCGGTGAACAACAATACTTTACACTCGTGAGTGACTAAAAATGAATATGTTCTTCGTTCGCGAACGGAAAAATCTGAGACACTAAACAAAAAATGACTAGAATTGTTTCAACGCGATGAATTTACGCCTAGAAAAAAGAATTTATTTTTCATTGCGTTCGTTTGTTGTTATGCAGTGCATTGATACATAAATGAATGCAAAACTAATTCAATAAAATTATGCCAACAAAAAGCAATCAGATTTTTCCGTTCGCGAACGAAGAACGTATTCATTTTTAGTCACTCACGAGTGTAAAGTATTTTTGTTCACCGACCTGTGTGTGGTTTGTGTATGTTCGATCGCACCATACGTGAACTACCGATGTATACGAACGAAACCAAATATTAAAACAATACACATACACGATCGTGTATGACACCGAACCAAATTTGGACTAGCGTGAAGTTAGCAACGACGCTAAAAATCAGCTGTCCAAAACACAGGGTGACTCAGATGACAAGAAAATAATAAACAAAATATTTCTTTGTGCACAAAATCTAATTAAAAACCCTTAAATTCAATAAATTATTAAATATTTATACGATTTTATGTATGTTTTCTCACGTGGACATTACCTTTTCCACTAAAAGGTTGAAAAAGTTATGATTAAGTAATGATTCATACAAGTTCTAACTGAAAATTAAAATGGATCCAGCTACAAGGACAAGCAACGAAATGAAATTTTTTTGATGTGGATAGTTGCACCCTTATAGCATCTTCCTAGTGGTGTAACGCTAGATTTAATCCCAGCTTTATTACAAAAGTTATGCACCAGCAACGATTCTGTCCAGTACTGGAAGAACATTTAATTGGATCTAACAACAAGGAATATAACCGTGCTGGATTTTTTTTTAATGAGGATAGTTGTACCCCTATAGCATCTTCTTAGTGGAGTAACGCTAGATTTAATCCCAGCAACAATTGAAGAGTTGTGCACCAGCAACGATTCTGTCCAGTACTGGAAGAACATTCAACTGGCTCTAGCTACAAGGAATGTCACCGTGCTGGAATTTTTTTTTAATGAGGATATTTGTATCCTTATAGCATCTTCCTAGTGGAGTAACGCTAGATTTAATCCCAGCAACAATCGAAGAGTTATGCACCAGCAACGATTTTGTCCAGTACTGGAAGAACATTTAATTGGCTCTAGCTACAAGGAATATAACCGTGCTGGAATTTCTTTTAATGAGGATAGTTGCACCCTTATAGCATCTTCCTAATGGAGTAACGCTAGATTTAATCCCAGCAACAATTGAAGAGTTATGCCCCAGCAACGATTTTATCCAGTACTAGATTTAATCCCAGCAACAATTGAAGAGTTATGCACCAGCAACGACTCTGTCCAGTACTGGAAGAACATTCAACTGGCTCTAGCTACAAGGAATATAACCGTGCTGGAATTTTTTTTAATGAGGATAGTTGTACCCTTATAGCATCTACCTAGTGGAGTAACGCTAGATTTAATCCCAGCAACAATTGAACAGTTATGCCCCAGCAACGATTTTATCCAGTACTGGAAGAACATTTAATTGCTCTAGCTACAAGGAATGTCACCGTGCTGGATTTTTTTTTAATGAGGATAGTTGTACCCTTATAGCATCTTCCTAGTGGAGTAACGCTAGATTTAATCCCAGCAACAATTGAAGAGTTATGCACCAGCAACGATTCTGTCCAGTACTGGAAGAACATTTAATTGGATCTAGCAACAAGGAATATAACCGTGCTGGATTTTTTTTTAATGAGGATAATTGTACCCCTATAAGGGTACAATTCCTAGTGGAGTAACTATCC